>QJNZ01000841.1:0-39699 GCA_004155055.1 Monosporascus sp. CRB-8-3
CCCCCCCCCCCCCCCCCCCCCCCCCCCCCCCCCCCCCCCCCCCCCCCCCCCCCCCCCCCCCCCCCCCCCCCCCCCCCCCCCCCCCCCCCCCCGACTTACTGCCTAGCATGGCGAATTATACCCTTTTGCTCAACCCTCCAACTCCCGAACCGCAGTTGTATTTCGCCATATTTGAAATGAATGATATAGCGGTTGCGGATGCGCTGACCACTTTATTTAAACGTTATGGCTGGATAGATATGGCTTAGAAGTCCAAAGAAAGCTTGAAAGCATATTAACATGAACACTTTCCGGAGTGGCCCTATTAAGCCGTGGCTTTTAATCATCCGATGGGCAGTCCGGACGGGGGTTATGGGTCCCTGAACTATTTGCATGCATACATCTCGTTCTAATAGCGAAATAATAAGCCATATCTTGGCGTATATCTCCAGAGCTTTGAGACTAGCAGCTGGTTTATCGGTTAGTTCTCCCTAGTTGAACCTTTGCGTGTGTATGCTTGCTTATGCATAAGTGTTCATAGCCCATTATTACGGGGAAGTTTCCCGAAGCAGGAGTTTTACGCCTTTCTAAGTTATCAGACTGTGAGCAAGATGCATAACGACTGATGCAGAAATATGATTGATGACGTGGAAGGTGCGGTGCGTTTTTTTTCGGTTTTCTTTCCGTACTTTTATCTACGGATAGTTCCATAAATTACATGTATGGTTTATAGTACAGTCTCCTCGGCCTTTGATCTTTAAATCTTTCAGGAATTATTTAAAACGGCTGTAAGTATATGTTACAAGTATGGAGACGTCAAGTTTACTTCACCATCTGCCAAGCTGTTATGTTGCACCAAGCAAACCGCCGCGCATATGTATGATACCTTACTTATATAATATCGAAACGCGGGGATGATTAGCTACGTCTTTACCGAAGGTCACATTGAACATATTACTTGCAGCCAATATTGGCCTAAACCGATTTCTTTAATCTGGATCCTTCCCGTAAAACTCCGATTGCTGCCTTATACATAAAAAACTAAGGAGTAATATCGGCCGGTGATACCCGACCCGTTCGTTTAACGTTAAAGAGCGAGAGTCGTTTATACTAAGTCATGTATATAACCGGGCCTTCAGATTGCTGCGTCAATCCTGCATATGCTATCGCCCGGTGCTTCATTATGCATTTCTAGGCTACCCTACATATAATTTAATGGACCTACGTGGTACAAGTCAATGGTCGTTGCTGGCTAGATCTGTCGAAGATAAAATTGCTTCCACGAGATCGGGGGACTGATCTCACAATGTTCCCGATTCGGTCTTATACATACCTACCTACATATTTGTATATTGCATACATTCCGTGCTTTACCGCGGTACCCGCTGGGGACACTCCTTTCCACGTTAGTGTATCTGCGGTAGTAAATCTGTGTAGTATCAGTAGATGACGACACTTAAGCATGTTCCGTTACTTGTACTGTCCGTATTTATTGTGCCTTACACTGTAAAGCACCCCGCCCGTTTTGGCGTATGGGGCTTTTATTGGTGATATGCATATCAGGCACTTTCAGGGATTCGGGAGGTTTCGTGATCCCCACTTTGATCGTATGCGGTAGGGATCATAAGCAAGAGTCCTCTAACACGTGGGTCAGCGGGAGAACTTTATTTGGACTGCGACAACCTTAATATAAAGGATATGTACCCCTCAGCTTATGCAGTTAGTACCTATATTACCTTAGCAAGCTCAGGCCTCTCCCCAGCTCGTTTGCCGATTTTTTTTTCAAAGTTAGTTAAATAGCACTTTATAATATTAAAATTCAACTCATTAATATTAAATAGTTATTATAAATTAATAAATAAATAGGTAATAATTATATATAAAGATATTAAACTAAATAATTAGATTAATAATTAACAAGACAAATAGTATGTTTAATATTTATAAATACTATGCAAGGTCGTTAGGTTCAAGCCGTATTATCCAAGCTGTACCAAAGACACGAAGTAATTACACCAATAATTAACACGATAGATACTCTACCCAATATCTTCGAACACGGCAACTATTAATGGTTTTTACGGTGACGATTATAAATACTATAAAAGGTAATTCTTTTTACGCTTACGATAAATTTTATATTTTAATTTCGAAAAACGTTATTCCGAAACCGATTATTAGCTTTTTATATCAAAGTTATTTTTAAATTAATATTAATTAAAGAGATTATAATATATTATATAAGTAAGTAAACTATATAAATAAACGAACCGGGTTTTATAACTTCGTAATAACGGATTTAAATGAATTAATTATAACGTAATAAATTAATTTAAATTAATCAGATTTATATTATTAAATATTTATATTATTTCCTTATCAATATACGTATTATATCCCGCCTTATCGTAAATATTATATTTCTAATTTTTATTAATTATAATTCCTTATATTACTATTTTTTAAAATATAAAAGCTTATATTTTTAGTTTTTCGAGATTTATTAAAAACGTAATTCGCTTCGCGAAAATCAAGGGGGGTTTTTTTTTCGGTAAAAAACGATTTTATATAAAAGTATTAAATTCCTTTTTATTAACAAAATAACTTGTTATAATATTTATACTCGCGAATTACCTTAATAGTTTCTAATTTTTCTTTATAAATAATGTCTTTATTAAATTGTTTTAATAATATTTTTAAAGGCTTTTACATATAACGAAATATCGAAATTGAAAAAAGAAAAAGAACAGATCGATAGAAATTCAATTAAAAGTTTTTATAGAGAAAAAACGTAATTAAAATCAAATAAAATAAATCCCGCTTTTATAAATTCGAATTTAATATTATCGAGAGCTATAATAGCTTTAAACGCGTTATAAAAGCCGGCGATAAAATCTTTTTAATAATATAAATAATATACCGTAATATAAAATTTTCGATATATAATAAAGAAATACATTTTAATCCGAGAAAATAAAATATATTTAAGAGTTAGATTTAATAAAAGAAATAGGTACATATATAAAATATAATAAGATTATAAAGTTTATAATAATTTTATTATTCGATTAAATAATAACTTTCGTAACCGTCGAAAATTAAAAACCCTTTTCTATTTTTAATATCTTTTAGAAAATATTTACCGAAATATTTAATTTATTTTAAATTGAATTTATCTATCGGGTAGTTATATTTATTTATAATAATATTTAATTAGATAAAAGTAGGTTAGTAATAAACTAACGAAAAGGATAATAAGCAAAAATAAGACTTAATTTTAAAAATTAATAAGTTACATTATTATTTGTCGGCAGATGTAGTGATTTATTATTGGAGCGTTAAAAGGATTAAAAGGGCTTTAATTTGTAACTTTAAGATTGCAAAGACAAAAAAGCTGAAGGCTATATCTAGTTGCTCCTACCCCTGTTAAAAACCTAAAACTAAAACCCAGGAACTATAGCCTATAAAATGTAACTCAATTTGCTTACATAGTAACATTTTCTGGTTCCGTTTCTTAGTAATATTAATATCCTGATCCATTTATTTTGTATGGCATTCGAGGTACTGCTCCGTTTCGGTACAGAAAGCTAGGATGGTAGGCTTGGCGTAAGGGCGTTTAACAGCAGATCTGTCGAAAAAAACCGGCTCGGCCTTAAAAAAAAGGCTTTGAAGTTCCCTTAATCGCTTCCGTTTAAGAAAGAGAAACGTCTGTATACGCAGTGGCCGTTGTCGATTAAAAACAGAGGCTCGTCGACGCGGTGATATCCGAGAGAATTCGAAAGTAAGATTTTCGAAAAAGAACCAGAAAGAACCAGAGAGAACTAAGATAGCAACTGGAAAAGGAACAGCGTTTGGAAAAAACGTGGGTTAGCCGGAGGGTTTCGATATAGAACAACTGATAAAGGCGTTCGCCAAGCTGTCGAGTAATGCCGATAAGAAGAAAAATACGCACCTGGATTGGAAGAATTTCGATTTTAAGCTTAGCGAAAAAAATCGTTTATGAAATAGTAATAACTGAAAGATATAAAAAACGGTTATTTAAGTAGCCCTGATAGTAATTAAATATCGTAACGGTAATTTAGCGAAATTTACCCATATTAATAAAGTTAAATTAACTGCCGTAATTATTATTAACGTTAAAAAAGCACTTATAATAATCGTTATTAAATTTATAAAGGGAACGGAAATAATTAAGGCATTAAAGCGCTTATATAAAATAAAAGATATCGATTAAAAAATAAACCTTTAAACCTAGTTTTAATTCGTTAAATGGGATAAAAAGCAGTTGGCGTTAAATTATGTGGTCGACTTTAAGAATCTGGTATAACGGTATAACGAAGTCGATATGCTTATTAACGCTAGGTAACAGGTTACTGTGTTTATTAATTTAATTCGGGACTAGGATAACGCCGGTTAAAAAGGCCGAATAAAAGGAATGCTTCGTCAGCACATAACCATGACGGTAAATCAGGTGTATAACGACTTTGTCGCCGAATTTTAAGGGAAGGATTCGAAAAAAGGAAATGTTAACAGTTATAACGCGAAGCAGAACCGGTAAAATAAGCCCCTATAAAACAAGGAAGGTTAGCCACTTTGTTTTAACTGTGGTGAATACGGATATATAGCAAAAAATTACCCGAAGAAACAAAAGCGTAATATAAAATACGAAGCTAGCTTTATTCCGGAAGGGCTGGAGGACTTGTACAGGACGTATGAAAAACCTTTTTAAGGCGACGGCGAGGTTTAAATAGTTTCATGGCAACCCTGGTACTATAAGGGCGTATTGGCAGATGTAGTAATTTATTATTAAAGCGTTAAAAGGATTAAAAAGGCTTTAATTTATAACCTTAAAATTATAAGGATAAAAGAGCTGAAGGCTATATCTAACTGCTCCCACCCCTGTTAGAAACCTAGAACTAAAACCTAGGAACCATAGCCAGTAAAATATAACATAATTTGCCTACATTATTATATGTATTATTATAAAGAAAATTATTAAAGATATTTTTTCGTCGAAATTGTAAATATCCTTTTCCGTAATACCGTATTTTAAAATTTAACTTAAATAAATTTAAAGTTTTATATAAAACTTTTTAATTATTTTTATTCGATTTAAATACGTTTTAAAATCTTATTATTATTTAATAAAGTTAAACGTTTATTTAATTTTAATACGTATTATAATGCGTTAAGTAAATAGCAAATTTACTATATCTTTATAGTATTAAAACCGGATAAATAACGATTACGTATTTAAATTAGAAATATAGTTAATATTAAATTTCTTTTCTACTCACGTTAATTTTCATATATTAAAGGTATTATCGGTTCGGCCGCATAATTTATAATATCGGGCATTTAAAATAGATTTAAAGACATTATATATAAATTTTAAATTCTTTTTTATTTTAAATAATTAAACTTATATTAGTTTTTTAATAAAACGTGTTATATTATTAACGTTCAAGGATTTGGCGTTAAAATTAAAAGGGTAAAAAGTAAAAAAAGGTTTAATTCGTTGGTTTATATAACTGGCTTAATTATATAGTATATTATACGCATTATAAATATTATTTAGCCTTAATAACTTTTTTTAAATTTAATAGCTTAAAAAGAGGTATTTATTAAAAGTAAATATATGTTAAACAGTTTTAAGGTTATATAAAATAAATTTATAGCTTTTTCTTAGTTATAAAAGTTAAATCATTAAATCTTAATTAAGAAAATAAGTTTATAATTTTAAATTTATTAATATTTCCAATATAATTAATTTTATAATATATAATTTAACTTCTCTTACCTGTAATAATTAAAATATATAAGTAATTCCATGCTATAACACTCGTATTCTGCTGTAAATATAAATTTACTATTTAAAAAGGTATTATTTAAGATATAAAATAATATAAAACTTTAAAATCAATTAAATATATTAATACTTTCGTTAATTTTACGGATTCCTTTTAAATAATCCGACTTTATTTTTAATATTCTTTAACGATTTAATCTATAAAAATAAAAATAATTAAAGTTTAAACGATTTTATACGGGAGTATATCGGTTATATAATGAGTTACGACAAGAACTAAATATATAAAATAAGGAAGTAAAAGAAATTTAAAATCTAATATTTAATTTCATATAAAATGATTTTTTTATAAATAATAAAAAATCCGGTTATTCGGAAATATAGAACTTAATTAAAATCCTATTAAAATTCATTATTTATAAAAGCGTATAAAATTAAATTAATCTTTTTATATCGTAAAAACTTATTATTAAAGGACTTAGGTTATAATAAAACCAATTAACGAAAGTTTATTAATTTCTTAATTTATTAATTTATTTACTAATGTTATAAGGTTATTTTACATTTAAAGAAAAGGTTATATTAACGTAAAAATAGTTTTAATTAATTTATAATTATTTAAATTATATTTTAATAATGTTCATATTCAGGTTTATTTAAAGTCGGTTCTAATATAAAAAATATCCCATTTTCTTTATTATAATTACCGTTTCTCGTATTACCGTTACTTTTTTTTTAAAAAAATATTAGAAATATAATTTTTATTTTATGTTATATTAAATTAAAAAAAATATCTAAAAGATTATATCTTTTTATAGCTATAGTAAACTCTATATCTTAGTATTGATTTATACGCCTTATTAATTCGTAATTCCGTATTTAATTTTATCTTAAAAATCTAATTCTGTTATAACTAATATTTTTTAATTTATATAACAAAGAGAATTATAAATACCCTATAATTTAACTAAGCTAGATAAAGGGTCCAGTTGTATAATTCGAACTATTTTTAATAAACTTATTATAACTTTAAGAAAATTAAGATGTAAATTAAAAGAAAAATATCTTAATTTATATTATATTTAATTATATAAAATAATAATTTAAATATTTCCTATTATATAATATACTAGATTAAGCCGAGAAAATTGGTTTTAAGTAGTAAAATAATTAAATAAATATTATATATAAGGTTATGGTTAATAAGATAAAAGTATAACGTAAATATAAGTTAACCGGTTTTAAACCCGTAGAATAACTAATAATAATAAACTTTAATTATAATACGGTTAGCGAAAATAGTACCTGGAAATACAAGTAAAGGTATATAATATTTATTAATTTAATTAAAAGTTAAGTTTTAAACTTTATATTATTTTAGTTTAATTTATATTTAAATGATTATTAAACCTAAATAAGTTTAGAAACTCGTAAATATATATCATCTTATTAGTTACTATAAATCTCTTAATATATTATATTTTCTTTTATATTTAACATTAATTATTAATACTTCTTACTCCGCTAAATCTTCCCTATATTTAATTCTTTCTTTATTTTCTTATATCTTACGACAAGAGGTATTATTATTTATAGGCTCTTAGTATTTTGTTTTGTAATTACGTTACTCTTTTAAAAGAAATTAGGCCGGCTATGTTTCTATAATTTCGTATAAATTTGTCGTATTATTACCTTAATAAGTTAGTTACTATAGGTAGACTATTTATTATATTAAGTTAAAATTTATAGCCGGTTTTAAACGGAGGTTAATGTATATTTAAAATTTATTATAAAGGTAAAGTTAATTATCGAAAATATATAAAATACTCACATTAAAGATAATAATAATAATAATAATCATAATAATAATAATAATCTAACCTTTTCGGAAATTATTAATCAGTATTTATTAAAATAATATCGTTATATTACATCCTTATTATCTGCTGTTAAATATTTCTTATTTGTTTATATTTATTATATTACCATTTCTATTTTATATTATAAATTATTTTTTAAATATTTTTTAATATAGAATCTTAATAATATAAAGTTATTTTCTCTTTTTATAAAAAAATATAAAAGATTCACTACTTTACCATGTAATTAAAAGATAAAGAGATTTATTATTATATACTTTAATAGTTCTTATTTCTACTTAAGTAAAAGACGTCACGAAACTTACCTCTTTATACTTTTATTTAAATATTTTAACTTTTATATTAATACTTAATATACTATTAAACGGAGTTTATTTTATTTATACTATTTAGGTTATACTGTGTATTTCTTTAGGTTTTTTATTAGGGGGGTGTTGGAAAATATTAACTAAAGTATTAAATCGAATATATAAAATATATATTTAATAATTATAAAAGGGAAAAATAGTTTAACCGGCGAAGTAGATTACAGTTTAAATAGACCTTAACATAAATATATACATTCTCTATGTTTTTATATATTTATTAAAATTATAAAAGTTTAATTTATAAAGATTAAAGAAAAAATTAATAAAAAGTCTTAGTTATAATTTAAAAAGAATATATAAAATTTAAGTATAAAACCTATTAATATAGATTTATTATAATATTTGATCATTTAATAATGTAATATAATAAGAGTTAATAATTAATTTTCAGTTATATTAAATAAGATTAATTTAACGTTTTTATAATGAGGATATAATATTAATAAATATAAAATTAATTAAATAATATAAAGATATAGAAAATAAATATGAAGTTGTTATGAAATTAAAGTATAAAATAATAGTTAGTAACGAATTAATATTATAAAATTAAAGAAGAAATATAATTAAATATAAATATAAGGTTTATATATAGTTTTTAAATTATGATTATAAATAAGAAACTAAATCATAAAGCTTAATAATAGTTTTTTAATAACTAGGATCTATAATTACAATTATATAAATAATTACATAAATACTTTATATCTTTTTATTAGTTTTATAATTTAATTTATAATTCATATTAATTCTTATATATATATATGTGTGTATGTATGTGTTTAATATATTTACTCTTTATATAATTATTTCGCCTTATTTATAAAATTTATTTATTTTAATTTATTAGTTATTATATTAATATAACGTTATTTAATAGCCTAGTTGCGGGCCTTGGTATTTATTTTAATTAATGCAGGCTTGAGCAACTTGTTTTAATTAATCGTAAAAAAAAAAAAAAAAAAAAAAAAAAAAAAAAAAAAAACTAGGTCGAATCTAACCTAAGCTCCGGTTTTTTAAGCAACGCCAGCTTAAAAGAACTATATTAACCTAAAGTTTCGGCACCGCTATTTTGTTAACGACTATTAAATTAATTAATTAATGGTTTTAAGAACTAATTATTTTAATTGTATATATAATTCTCGAACGTTATCGTATTTTAAAACTCGCATTGCGGTTTTTTTATCTTTATTAAAAAGGGACTGTTTTTAAAAAGAGGTTTCTATTTACGTTTATATAAAACTACCTGTATATATATATATATATAGTAATTAGGTTGGCTGCTATATATAGCTAAATAAGTAAGTAAGACTAACCTTGCATATTAATAAACCTTTAATTTTAATTTATTACTTATCTATTTATAATCATTAGAATATATTATACATTTAAATAACAACTAAACATTAATAGAAATTTTCATTATAAATTGTTTTCCGATATTTAAATATTATTTTATATCCCGTAAAATAAACTGTTATTAAAAAATCGGTAATTTAATATTAATATAGTAAGACAATTTAAAATTTCCATAGTAGTACTTTTAATCGATAAACTTAGTAATATATCTATTTTTATTTTTAATATTCTCTATTAATTTATAATTACTTGTAAGTTAAAGAATTTTACTATTTTCTAGATTAAATCACTATAATAATTAAATATTATATAATTATTAATATTATTTTAATAAAACGTACTATATACGCGAATTGCTTTTATAATGAGCCGTTCGTTTTTTAATACTTTAAAATAACGAAATTAAATAAAATAATGATAAGGTAGTAAAGTAATTAAAACTAATTAAATTTCTTATCGTTAAACGGTTTTATAATTTCTTTATAAATATGAGTTTTATATTTAATTATAGTATAAAGATAATATTTCCGTTTTTTTATTTAAACCGTTTACACGTATTATTTTTATTTTTTTATAAATTACGATTATTTATTGGTTTTTTTTAATTATAAAAGTTTTTACCTTTTTTGTAATAAATATGTCCATTATTTAGAACGTATATTTTTAGTTTTCCGGCGTTTTTTAAGGACGTTCTTTTTATTTTACGAAAGTAATCTTTTTTCGAAAAAAAAAGCGTTGTTATATAAAAAAAATGAATTAATTTCATTATCTTTATCGGCAAGTTACCTTTGTAATTTTTAACCTTTCTTCATAAAAAGCGTTAATATTAAATAAGTTAAGAAATATTTCTAAAATATTTCGTAAATAAAGAAATAACGGATTTACTAAAGATAAAAAAAATATATATCGTATAAATATAATTAAATATTTATTTAAAGATTACCGAAATTTAAAATTAAATAGAATAATAATTTTCGTAATTATTAAGATTAAAAATAGCTTTCGAAATTTTAATTCGCGTTTTAATATATTTATCGATATACTTAATTTATTTATTACTTAACTGTTTATATTTATAATAATTTTCTAATTATTTTATATTATCTTATTAACGAACTAGCGCAAAAAAGCTTTGTTTCCTAGTAAAGATATTAAATAAAAAAAGGTATAGATTTAAATATAAATAATTAATATTATTATAAACTTTATTTACTTAAAATTATACATATTTTCTTAAAATATAGTATTTCGTATTTATAACTTTTTTCAATTTAAACTCGTTTTAAAATACTTTTAAATTTACATAACAACTTTTAATAATATCAATTTTTAAGCTATTTAATAAAGGTAAACGTTTATTTAATTTTTGTATATATTATAATATATTAAATAAGTAATAACTTCGTTTTATTTTAATATATTAAAGGTAAGTAAAAAACAGGGTTATATTTAAATGAATACTTTATATAACGTTAATCTTTATAAATTAAGAACATTATAAAACTATTACGCTTTACTATTATGTCGAAGTTTTAAGGTAAATTTAGAAATTTTATATATTATATCAAAGCGTTTACAATTAAGTTTCGCGTTGTTATTATTTAATCGAAGAGTTTCTTTTCTCCTTTTTGCATAAGCCGTGTAAAATATTAATATAAAAAAATAAACTATTAAAATTAATTAAGTAAAATGATATAAAAAACGAACCATATTTTTATATAAGCGATTCGCTTATAAACTACGTTAATAATTTAAGTATTTAAACTACTTTTAATTTATTTATTTTTTTCATAATAAGAATTCTTTTAACATAAAATATTTAGTGTATAAATCTCTATATATAATTAATTTTAATATTAACTTAATAATAATACTTTGTTTAAAGTAAAGGCAAGGATCTCTTAAATTATAATAGATATAATTATATAATTTTCATTAATTTATATGTTAATTTATTTCTTATATTTATATTTAAAATACTTAATATTATAACGGATAAATTAAAGAAATCCGGATATTATAAGTCAGACGTTTCTATTATAATTATATTTAAAATTATTATAAAAAGAGGGTATCGGTTTTAAAAATGAATTTTTTTTTTTAAATATATTCGATTTCGCTGTGTTACTATTCTGTAAATTTAAAAGTTACTTATATTTAAAATCTAGTTAACGATTTTAATTAAATATATTAGTAAATAACTACTACTGTTATACAATTTAGTAATATAATATTATATTAAATATTAATAGTTATATGTTAATATTTTAATCAAGTAATACGTTCTATAAATATTATTACTATATATAATTATATAGCTTTTTAATTAAATATTTAATATTTTTATTTCAATATTAAATTTATATCTTTAAAAAACTATTTACATCTTAATTTTAAAACTTTTTAATACTCTATACTGCCGTATCTTTTTAGTATTTTATTAATATTATTAATTAATAAGTTAATATAATTATATTTCTTATATATTTATAAACCTTTAGATTTTTATTAATAATTTTAATACATTAATATATGATATTATACTGTATATTAAATCTCAATCTTTTATTTTTAAATGCCTTGATAATATTATTAAAATGTAAATTATAACTAAATATCATAATTTTAAAGTTTATAGTCTACTCTATTTATTAAATTTTCCGAATTTTTATCCTTATTTTTATAATATCAACTCTGCTAGAAATTTAAATTCTTTATTTAATGTTTTGGTTTTACGATAGAATCTTTATTATCTTTAGTAGTATATTTAGTAATTTGAAAAATTTAAATATATAATATTTAATAATATTTAAAATAATATTATATTAAATTTAAATTCACCTTATTTTATTAATTTATACTTTAATTTAATTTATCTTTAAAAGTAAATTATTAAAATCTTATTTATTCTTAGTTTTATATTTCATAATATTTAATTTTTAATAAAATTATTTTAGGTTTTAAATCCTTCTGTTATTATAAATAGATTTACTTTATTATATTAATAAAAGCCCATTTAAAAACTTTTAAAGTACTTATACTATGCTTATATTTATTATTTTAATTTTAAGTAACTTAATAACATATATATAAAGTTATTAAATTTAAATTATATTATTTAAATTATATTAAAATTACGAGATAATTGTATTATAAATTAATATAATTAATATTGTATTTCAAATTTTAGAATACTGTAATTATTAATAATCTATTATAATTCCACTAAACTATACGTTTTAATTTCGAAAAGCCTTATTCCGAAACCGATTATTAGGCCCTTATAAATTTATAATTTCTCGATTAAGATCGGTTAGGAGGTTTATTTACGTAACGCCGATAAGTTTCGACCTTGATAAATTTTATATCTTTTGGCTGATTCGGTAAAGAAATCTATTAGATAATAATAGGTTAAAAGATGTTAAGTTTTTCGCCGTAAACTTTAAGTCCGTATAAAATAATTATTTTACAACGTTTTAATATTACGGTACCTTTTGAAACTTTTATTAATTAAAAGAATTAAAATATAGCCGTTAAATCCGAATATATAGATCTAATATTTCGTATTTCTAGAATTTTAATAGAAACGGTTGCGATTATATTACTTAATTTAAATAAAATAATCGGGTAAATAACATTTATCGATATTTTCATCAAGATTAATAATATTTCTGAAAAAGATTAAATTTTATTGAATATTTTCAGATACGATTTAATTTATAAGGGTTAAAATAATTAAATTTTATATGAATTTATATTAAGATATATTTAGTTTATAAAGAAATTACTAGTAAAATTAAAAATAATAATACTAGTTTAAAAATGTTAAAGTTTAACTTTTAGATTTATATTAACAAAATTACGAACGATATTTTATCCGGTTATTTCGAATTGCGAAAAACGTTTATATTTCCGTTAAAATCGTCGTTAATAATAAAAAAAGCAGGCAGTTTAAAGTTAACTGAAAATAAGACGTTTAAGAAAAAGTTAGATTTTAATATAACTTAGTAATCGAAATATCATAATTTATTAAGTTAGTTAATTAAATTATACGGTTACGTCTTTTTAAAGAAGAGTTATATATTTTTTATATTATACTTTATTATACTATTTTATTAAATCTAAACTTAATACTAATTCCGTAATTATTAATTATTTTAATTAGTTACAAATACTTTAAATCTTGTTAATTATTAAGATTATTTATTTTAAATTTAAATGAAATTAATATTATTACAAATATCTTAATTTTTTTAAGATTGTTTATATATAATATATAAATATATTCGCTCTTTAAATTCTTATAATATATTAAAAAATTAATTTATCTTATTTATCTTTTACTATTTATTTTATAAAACCCTTTTTATATAAGTTTAAACGAGACTTGTTTTTTATGGTAAAATAATAATTAAATTCTTAATTATAAAAATAATTAATTTTATATAGGATTTAATTAAAATTGCTTTAAATATTAGCTAATACGATAAACGTATATAACCCGATGTTGTTAGTAATTCGAGAAAATAAATATTAAGCGAAAAGAATTTAGTAGTAGTAAACTCTGTTATTTAATATATAAACCTCTATTATCCGGATTTAATATATTAAAGATTTACCGAATTTAGTAAATATTTAATATGTTAAGATTTATATAGAAATTTACTAAGTGGTTAATATTATGTAATACTATAGGAATTTAAAACTGTTTTATAAATAATTCGCATTTATTAGAGTTATAATAATATAATATAATATTATAAACTAATAATTTAAATTCTAAGAATATCTAGATTTTAATAGAATTTTATAAAATAATTTAAGTTAATTTTATAAGCTAATTAATTATGTAAATTCATTCCTAAATCTTGATAATAATTAAATTATATTATTTTACTCGTTTATATTTTATTATTTATTCTATAAAACCGCTTATTAACTGTGAAATTAATTTGAATGTTTAAAATAGGGAAATCGGATTGAAATTATTAGAGTTTTAATATAATAAATAACGTTTTTAACATTACTTTTTAAAATAAACTAGGTAATTCTATTTATTAAACGTCTTTTATTTTAAGTTTATTTACTTTCTCGGTAATTAAATTGAAATTATTATTATATATAGTTCACGTTTACATTTATAAATAGTATTATCCTATTTTAGTATATTAAAGAAATAATAAATTAATCATTCTCTTAATACTTTGCAATTTAATATTAAATATTAAAAAAATTTTAAATATATATAAATCGCAAATTAAGATATTTAAAACTTATATATATTTATAATTAAAATTTAAAATTATAATCGCAGAAAGATGTTTATAATTTTATGAAATAAAGCGGAAAATTTAGATATTAATATTATATGCTATAATTATTAACTTAAGATAATTTAAATTATATTTGTATATTATTTACTAATAGTTTTATTATTATAATAATAATATTAAGCTTCTTTATATTCGATAAATTTAAAGCTTTAAATGGCTTAAATAATTTATATATTTAATATAACGTTATTTTATAATCTAAACTAATATAAAAGAACCCGACTATTATAATATACCCTAAATTTATTATATTATAATACCTCTTAGTATAAGCTATACTTAAAATTATTAATACTCTTATCTTTAAGCTTATAAATTATATCTAATTAATTAATTAGTTAGTAAGTTAAATTTAAAATTTAAATTAATTCTTTTCATAAAAATTTTAAATGTTAAAATAGTCTTTATATTAAATAATAATTAACAGTTAATAAGACGGAAAATTTAATATATAAAATACATATTATTAAATAAGTTTATAATATATTATTCGTTTATTTTATTTAATATATATATATATAAATATAAATATATTACTATAACCGAAAAGTACCCTTTAAAAACCATTTCTCTTTAATAATGCGGAATAAAATAATCTAATAAATGTTTTAATATATAGATATAAATAAATAAGTTACGTATATAGTTAATTTTATTAGATTCTAAGACTTTTAATTACGACTAGTTTTAAACCTTTAAACTACTTAATTGTCGCTAACATAGTAACGGAGCCGAAGCGCTAAACAGTTAGCTCTTTAAACGGCGTTTAAGTTAGATTTAAGCTAATTGTTTTTTATAGTTAATTATAGTAGGTAGTAGAAATTTTATATATAAATATATATATTTTCTTTTTTTCGTTTAGCGAAATATTATATATAAATTATACGTTAATATAATTAAATTAATTATAGTTTACTATATTTTACATACGGTTTATTTTAAAATATATCTTTTACCTTTTTAATTATTTAAGTATAAGTTAAACTTATAAAGTTATAATATAAAAAGTATTTAAGTTTATATTTAAGTTTAAACCGTATCGAAATAAATTAAATGTCCGTAATTTCTATTATTTAAAACTTATAAACTATTTATATAAATATAACTATATTCTAGGAATCCGGAGGTTTCCTCCGGAAAAGTGGGTCCACCTCGAATAGGGGTGGTAAAAGGGCTACGCGTTCTTTTATATTCTTCTATATCTTTCCATTATTTACCCTTTAATTAATAATGGAAAATATAGATTAATAATTGGATAATATGCTTAATAATACGGTTATTTGCGTATATATAAAGCCTAACATCCCCAGGGCTGTTGCTAGAGTTCCATAGCTTGAATTATTATCAATAGACATACTTGATACTTTCCACTTTCTAATCCAGATCCTACCCTGCACGTTTTCACATACAAATCCTTCCAGGGTAGCATCTACTTCTTCCTACAGGGTAGAATCGACACTGTCGTATCTACAATTCCTACATATATATATCGTATTACACTGATACTATTCCGATTTTATAAATTCTTTTTTATAATACTTTATAATATAAATATTACGAGATTATATTATAAGATATTATAAAACTTCTTTTATTAAAAACCGCGACAATGTACATTATATTACTACTTATTATATTATATTATATTTAATATTATTATCGGTTTAAGTATACCTTTTTTAATTTAATAAAATATTATTAACTTTATAATTTAAAACTTAATTTTTAAAAAATTTAACATACTACATAAGCGAGCTGTATATATAAGCAAGCTATATACTTTTTTCATCATTTTAACTTTTTAACTTTAATCACTTATTTCTTAATAATTATAACATAAAACGGCTTATAAAAAAAGCGAAAATAAACTTAACCGTTTAGGCTAAAAAATAAAACCCGAAGCTTAGTTATAAAAAACTTAGTTTTATTTATGATATTTTATTTATTACCTTAGGAACGCGAATTAATAACAAATACGCCTAATCCGATATTATTCCCAATTTGCGAAAATTAACGCCGATTAAAGAAAAATCGATTATCGAACGAATTTTTAATTTAAATATACGAACGTTTTCCGTCCGGCGTTAATACGGTAAAGATACAGCGAATTTATTATTTACGTAACGCGTTATAAAATGTATTAGGGTTAATTAGGTATTTAACTTTATTAAACGGTAATATAAATTTAAAACGCGTTTAAATCGAAAAATAAATTATTAACGGGTTTTATACGAAAATTTAGAGGTATTTCGTAAATAATTTAAACTTATTCGGGTTATAATTGCGAAATAAGGTATTATAAAAAAGGATATTTACAATTTCGACGAAATAAAGTTTTTAATAAATTTATTTATAATAACAGGCATAGTAATTACAAATGCCGAAAAACGTAAAAAACCTAAATAACCGTAATAAGGGAATAAGGAATGGTTTACGGTAATACAAACTGTTAATTTTTAAAGCTGGGCCTTGCCCTTATTTATTATCTTTACCGGGAAAAATTATTTTTTTCGCTAGTTCGCCGATAACCCACTTTTACCCGACTGGAAAATTATTATAAGTAAAAATAGCTGGACGATAAATAAACTAGGTTTAAAATGGATTAAGCATTTCGATAAATATATTAAAACGCGTATTAAAAGTTCGAAACGTTTTTTTATCCTTAACGGTTACAAAAGTTATTATTCGATCGAATTCGAAAATTATTATAAAATTAATAACATTATTATATTTTATATACTTATTTATTTTTTTATTAGTTCCAACCTTTAAACATATCTTGTTTTTCCGTATTAAAACGCGTTTATTCGTTATATATCGAAGGTCTTATACGACGTTGCGTTATTTATATTATTAAAGATTTTATCGCCGGCTTTTACGATGTATTTAAAGCTATTATAATAACCGATAATATTAAATCCGGATTTACAAAAGCGGGATTTATTTTATTTAATTTTAATTACGTTTTTTCCGAATTAAAAGTTCCCGTTATACTTATACTGACCGTTTTTTTATTTATTTTTATTAATTCCGTTATTTCCTTATTTGCGAAAACTTTTAAAAATATTATTAAAGCGATTTAACGGGCACGTTATTTGTAAAGGAAAATTAAAAATCATTAAGGTAACTTGCCGATAAAAATACTTAAATCGGTTAGTTTTTTGACAAAAAGTAACTTATTATTTTTGTACGAAATCGTTTTTTTTCGGAAGGAAAACGGTTATTTTTGTAAAACGAATTATATCCTTAATAAACGCCGGCAAACTAAAAATAAACGTTTTCAAAAAGGAGGGATATTTATTATAAAGGAAGTACAAACTTTTATAGCTACGAAAAAAGGTAATGGTAAATAATCGCAGCTGGTAGCGGCCGAAAAAGGTCGTTGCAAAAAGGTTTAGGCGAAAAAACGGAAATATAGCGTTTGCGGTAAGCCCGGATATAATACGCGTATTTGTAAGGAGGATATAAAGGTATTTAACGATAAAGAATCCGATTAGTTTAAATTAATTTAATATGTTGTAGTTGTTTACTTCGAATTTGCTGTCGCGACGTATTAAAAAGTGTACAGCTCGCTTGTATGGTACGTTAGTTTAATATATAGTTTATATAATTCTATTAAAGTTTAAATTATATAAGATATAAAAAAAGAAACCCGATTTTAAACTTTATTTTTATTAATTTCTAGTCTTTATATAAGAACATTATTAAATATTATAATTTCAAACAAATTAGATTATACCAGGATACTAGTAATTACTTAAAAAACTACATCTTATACGAAATGCTAGCGGAATATAATAAAGCACTAAACCTAAGAATAGTCGTAATACCTGAAGTTCTCGGACGTAAATCCTATGTAATAAATAAACAGCAAATCTGCATAAAAGCAATGACAACATCAATTCCTACATATTGCCCATAATATATCTTTACGCCATCGTCTCCGGAATCCCCATATTTTCCATAATTTTCCGTCCAATCCGGCTACCCTCCCGTCCATTTATACATACTCTTTGGCATAATATATCTTACTTCAACGTTTTACGTCTCAATTCGCCATAATCAATCCGAAATAATCTCGCTATCTTTCCCATACATATTCCAAGAAATCATATTTTGCATCCGATCTATTTTATGCAACAATCGGATACGTATAGTTCCTATCGGTTAAAAATGCACCGGCCCAGAAATGATAATAGCCCACTGCATCTATTTACGCGGTACTACGACTGGACATTATATAAACTGCGTTTCTCACCACATTTCTCAATATCAACCGCACCTTCTGGATCATGGTTTTAGCAAAACAGCTTTTCCTATATTCCAGCTTTGTTCCATATACGACAAATATCGCTCTTGCCAGATCCCTTTTGCACTTCGCCATCCTGCTTTACTTCAGCTCAAAGCCTGAATATCATGTCCGAGTTAATTTCCAATCAGACGGGCGTCGAAGTTCTGACCGCAATAGGCGGTACCCGTACCCCTCTTCGCACCATTCAAGTTTGGGAGACCGCATACAATGCCGAAAAATTAAGCCAGAACCACTGGAACTTCCAGATTGCGAAGTCCGTTGCCACCTCCAGCACAGAGAAAACCTTTAACGTCGTCTGGCAATCCAAGAATATTGCACCCAGTACAACCATCGCCTGGAACAGTATATACGCTCTGAACTGGACTGCGACAGTTCCAGCTGATGGCTTGTCCGTCACTTTATGTGGCAAGTGGCAAACTTGTTCCAATGGAGAGATTTACGACCTCGACACCAACGGGTTCTGGACAACGTCATCAGCTACACCCAAAGAACAATACATGAATGTCGGCAAAGTCAACTACGCCTACCCAGGTGTCGATGGCATCCACATTGTGGTTGGAATCCTGAATAATAGCGGCAGCTTCGATCCCATCTATGTTGACCCTACCCCTCTTCCGAAAGGCGCCTCCGCAAAATATCAACCGCAGGAGGAGGTCAAATGGTGGTACCAGACAAACATAAGGAACGCTACCATGATTGAAAGTGCTTCTACAGCGATGGGTGGTATCGATTTCTCTCAAGCGGCCTCCAACACTGGAAAATACTACTACTCAACAACGTATAATTACAAGAGTGGAAATTGGATCACTAGCCAAAATCCTCCGGGTGCAAATCTGTACGATCCGCCCAAAGCAGGATCGAAAGACACAGATGAAGATGGAGCTGCGCCAATCTACGGCTTCTTGCCGGCTGTTCTGAAGGTTCTATTCACTGTCCTCGTAGGAAATGATAGGAAGGCAAATGTCCTTACGAGGTTGAAATCTCTCTTGGAGCTCAAATTCGGGAATGTCAAGGTGAAATTCCTCAATGATTTGGAGTTACAGGTGGATCTTGGCTCAGTCAAACGAGCCAAGCGGCACTCAGATGAATCTCTTGCGGTTGTGGAAGGCGACACCGAACGCGATGTTTCTGACTGCCTCCAGGTTCTGTGTGATGACGGAAAGTTGCCTGATAACGAGACATGGAAGGTTACCTATGATTCTGGCGACAGGCGGGGCTGAGATGCTTGGCCTTATTCTAGTTCAACCTTGGTTTACAACTAGGGAGAGGGGGAGATTGGCAGCCCGTTGACTTGGACACACCCGCTCTTTTATTATGTATTTGAACAGAGTAGCTAAATTGATGTTACATAAAAGGCAAAATGCAGTATTTAAAGTCGTTCGATTATATTCGGATGCCAACATTTGAAGAGAACTTCTGTGTTGCGACCTGATTGGAAAAGACACTCGAGGAGGTCGGGCCAGGTGGAGAAACAACCCCGACAAGTCACGTGATCGGAGGTGCTCAGTGGAAAGAGAACTAAGCACCGGTAAACACGACAAAGTACCCCCCCTGTTATTGCTCAGTAATAATCGAGCTAAACAGTATTGAGCCATAGTAAACGAAGGAAGATATATACGATCGCTATTCCGAAGTTTAGATATAACCAACTTACAATACAACTTGGTTACCCAAAACACCCTTGGTATTACCAAACGTAACTAAGTTATCTTCGTTACTTAAATTCCCGCAATACGACTGCCAACATAAACCGTACGACTTGGTTTAATAGTTGGTTAACTAGCCTAGCCGTCACATTCTGGCTGAATATATGTGTTGGTAAAAACGGCGCCCAATTTTACGGGTTTGCCTACTACTTTTAAGAGCCGTTTTATTAATTTGGAAGTTCTTAGGCCAGTAACCCGGACTGATAAGAGATCGCCTAGGAGTGTCCCTGGCAAGCGGTACTTAAAATTAATAGCCTACAAAAATTCACACTAATTCAGCTATGACAAACTAATATAATTAATAAAACATAGTAGAAATTAAGAACTATTATAATTGTAATTAAAATTGTAATTAAAGTTATTATAGATATAATTAAAACTGATATTAGCTATCTATTATTAAGTTTATTTTAAACGTTAATTATATTTATTTTAGTTTAATATATATATTAACGAAAGCTTTAATAACCGGATGTATTTATACCTTTAGCTACTTTGTATTTACTTTAATTAAATTAGGCTTTTTTTAATTTATTATTTGGTTTCTTTAAAGGTATATAAGGTTAATAAGTTTAAATTTAATTATTTAAGTTACACTTAAATTACGAAATAATTATATTAATTATTAATAGGATAAATATTATATTTAATATTTAACCTTTATAAATATAAGGTCGTTAGGTTTAAACCGTATTATTTAAGCTGAGCTAAAGATACGAAGTAATTATATTAATAATTAATACAATAGATATTTTACTTAATATTTTCGAATACGGCAATTATTAATGGTTTTTACGGTAACGATAAATTGTATTTCGGTTGTAAAAAGCCTTATTCCGAAGCTGATTACGTAATGCCGATAAGCTTCGACCCTGATAAATTTTATGTCTTTTGGCTGGTTTAGCAGGGGGAATCTTAATAATTTAGAAAATGTTAAGCTTTTCGCGGTAAACCTTAAGTCCGTATAAGATAACTGCTTTGCAACTTTTCGCCAGTCTTACGACAGTTACCTTTTTTAACCTTAATTAATTTTAAGGCTTTTTAAACCCTTATTAATTAAGATAATTAAAACATACCGGCTAAGTCCGAATATAAAGTCCCAGTACTTTGTATTTCCGGAATTTCGACGGAAACGGTTTTGATTAAATTATTTGATTTAAATAAAATAATCGGCCGAATAAAATATATTAATATTTTTGTTAATATTAATAATTATTCCGAAAAAAATCGGTTTTTATTTTTAATTTTCGGATACGATTTAATTTAAAACGGCAAAAATAATCGATTTTTGCGTAAATTTATATTAAAAAATATCTAGTTTATAGAAAAATTACTGGTAAAATTAAAAAATAACGATAACGGGCTTAAAAACGTTAAAATTTAACTTTTAAATCGATATAAGAAAGATTACAAACGATAATTTATCCGGCTGCTCCGGATTACGAAAACCGTCCAGAATTCCGTTAAGAATAGTTATCGATAAGGGCATAATTAGGCAATCTATAAAAAAGTTAAGGTTTAGTAAAGTTTAACAACCGATAGCATAATCTATCCATTTGTTCAATTTGGTTCTACGGTTACGTTTTCTCTAGGGAGATAAATCTTTTTAAATATATAATTTTTCGGTTAAGATCCGCTAAGAATTTCATTTCCGTAATATTAATAAATTTCCACCTTATTAAATCTTATACTTTTTAAATTAATTAGGTAAAGAGAATTTTTTAAAAGGTGATATAATTTACGAAATATTAATTTTTACGTAATAAACTTTATACTAGTATAAATTTCTTTATAATTTTTAACCTAGTTTACTAATAAATATATTAAATATTAATAGTATACAAAGCTTGCGTATTTTAAATTAATTATGATTTTATTATAATAATTAATATTATAACTTTGTAAATTTTTATTAATAAAAAAATAACTAAAATATACAGGGTAATATATTTTATAAAATATTCATTTTCCGTCATGATAATACTTTTACGGAAAACTTTTTATTTAATATAACGGAATTTTATAAAGCTTTTAAATATGTCAAAGATATCGATATTTTAGTTTATTTTATTAGGTTTTTTAAATAAAATCGAATATTATTCTTAAATTTCGGATACGATTACATTTATAAAAATAAAGGTAAGTAGACTTTTAAATATTATTATAACGGATAATATTAGTCTTATAAAGGAGATATTAGAAAAATTAAATATAAAGCTAATAATAATAGATAATAACGTTTAAGAAAAAATAAAAATAACAGTTTTAAAAACTTTTAAACGGGGAAACGGAAATATATTATTTACGATAAGCTCGGACATAATATCTCTATTTATAAAAAGGTTATAAAAACGATTAATAATAAGAAATCTATTTAATTTAAATTAATTAATTATAATTTACATTTACGAAATAGTAAAAAACGGTCCGTTTATTTATTCAAGCCGTTCGTTTATATAATACGTTAATATTTAATATAGTTATAATAAAATCAAATATTAACTTAGAATTTTAATATTTATAGTTAATTTAAAAGGCGTACATTATATTTTAAATTTATATTTCTATTACTTTTTTATTTATGTGCTTAAGTTTTTTATTATTACGGTATTTGTTAATACATCTACCGAAGTAATATATAGACAAATATTAAAATCCTTTATTTAATTTTAATTTTAAATCGTTTAATATTAATATTAAAATTTCAGTTTTAACTTTTATACATATTTTATTTATATATAAAAAGATTTATAGAAAGTTCTTACTTACTAATATGTATTTTTGTAAATCAAATACAAATATGCGATTTTGTTAATTTTGAAAGGGAAATGGTAGCGCGTTAGGGGCTGGTGTTAGATATAGAGGATATTAGTTATGTTATTATATTAGGCTATTTTGCGTATATTTCTTGTATGCGTATAGCTTTTATGTAACTTAGTAACGGAATATATATTTTCCGATTAAAAGGACCTTTTTCGTATATAGGGCGCGTTTAGCACTTTTTGCTAACTAACATATCTTTTTAACGCCTTAAAATATTTATGCCGTTAATCGTTATATATTATTATTTCTTAAAGGTATAATTTTTTATTTAAATTTTTTTAGGCTAATTCAATTCTTTTAATTAGTTAATTCCTTTTTTAAAATTATTTATAAGCTATTTTTCCGCTATTTAAAAGTCTCCGTAATATTTAAAATTTTTAATTACTTTTTAAAATGTTTAAACAATTTACGTAATAAGGTTTTAATTAGTTTATTAGTTAATATATCGCTTGTAAACGTATAATTTACTTTAATTATATTTTTTTTTACGATTTTTTATAATTAATAGTTATATATATTTACGTACCGTATTTTCGTCTATAATAAGGTAACGTCGGTATTAATAAGCCCTATAATCTGTTAATTATCGTATTTCATATTCAACGGTGTAATATTTAAAGTAACTTTTAACTTTTTACTTAATCGAAAATTAAATAAGGTTTTTTTTATAACTTGTATAAAAAATAATAACTTCGTTTCGATTATAGAAATAATTATTATATCTTATATATTCGCCCGTTATTTTATTATTTTATTAAATGGTTTTATAACGTAAATTTAAAAGTTTTTCGATTAATCGTATTATTTGCGAATAAAACGTTACTATAGATATTTACCGATTTTTTACGTTCGAATTATAACGTTAACGTTTTAATCCGGATTAAATATAATATAACTCGATTAACAGCTTTATAATATACGAAGTTAAGGTTTAGATTAAACCGGGTAAATCGGAATACGATAAAGGATATATTAGGTTACGTAGTAATTATTACGTAAAATATAAACCTTATTTATTTAATGTTTATTATTAAAGTTTAAATAAGTTAAATTAAAATTTAATAATAACTTAACGTTAATTATATAGGTTTTTAAGAAATTATTTAAACTTTTTTTACAAGGTCGTTAAGTTTAAGCCGTATAATCCAGGCTAAGCTAAAGATACGAAGTAATCATACTAATAATTAATACGATAAATACTTTACCTAATATTTTCGAATACGGCAATTATTAATAGTTTTTACGGTAACGATAAATTATACGCTTCGGTTACGAAAAACCTTATTTCGAAATTAATCGCGTAATACCGATAAGCTTCGACCCTAATAAACCTTATACCTTTTAACTGATTCGGTAGGGGGAATCTCCTAGAATATAGACAATAACCTAAAAGATGTTAAGCTTTTTGTGGTAAACCTTAAGTCCGTATAAAATAGCTGCTTTACGACCCTTTATTAGTCCTACGATTAAAAATATTAAATATTAACCAGGAAAAAGGGTTAGGAACTTTAGATTAATTACTTTTAATCTCGATCGATCTTACGTTTAATAAAAAGATATTAATACGATAACTAGGTAAAAAATATTTAGTACCAGATTACCTTTTCGAATTCTTATTAATTAAAACAATTAAAATATACCGGGCAATTTTTATTATAAAATACCGGTATTCCGTAACTGTAAAATTTTTACGGAAAACGTTTTTTTTAAAGTCCTTAAATTTAATAAAATTCTGAAACGAGTTAAAAATATCGATACCTCCGTTAATTTAACTAATTTTTCCTAAAAAAATCGGATTTTATTTTTAATTTTCGGATATAATATAATTTATATAAATAAAAATAATTAAAAATTAAACGATTTTATAATGGAAAATATCGACCGTATAGAAAAACTACTAGGAAAGTTAAATATAAACGGTAAAAGGCATAAAAATTTCGAAATTTAACTTTTAGTTCGATATAAGTTAAAGGATTACGAACGATAATTTGTCCGGTTGCTCCGGATTATAAAAACCGTTCAGAATTCGATTAAAAATGGTCGTCGATAGGAGCATAACAGGGCAGTTTATAAGAAGGTTAGGGCTTAATAAAACTTAGCAACCGATAGCATAATTTATCCATTTGTTTAATTTTGTTCTACGGTTACGTCTTCTTTAAAGAGAATTTAAACTTTTTTTAAAAATTATTTTATTTTATTTTTATATAAAGTCGGATTAAAATAATTAAATTTTCTTATTAGGTTTATTTTTAATTATTTCGATGTTAAGAAATTATTATAAATCTTTACCCTTTATAAAAACATACCGTTTCCGAATTTGCTAAATTAATTAACTAACGAAATTTTAATTTTTCTTATAATATATTATTACGATATTATTTACGAAAAGAAAATTAAGTATTTTTTAACAAATAAAATAATAAGATTTATAAAAAACGGGGTTAAATCCTAAATTCTTAAATATCTCGGTAAAATCTTTTTACTATAATAATAATAACTTTCCTAAATAATATAAAACCTTTTTAATTAAGAAAGTTTTTTATATTAAAGGTACTCTAGGAACGTTTTTATATATATTTTATAAGGTAAGTTAACGATAACGAAAACGTTAATAACATTATATTTAAATTTTGAATTAAATTTAATTACCTTAATAATTAACCGTTTAAATGATTTTATAGTTAAAGTAAATACGTATATATTATTAGAAATATTTTTAAATTATTAATCGTTTCGTACGATAAAACGTACTTTATATATTTATAATTAACTACATTTATTAAATATATGTAAGGTCGTTAGGTTTAAGCCGTATTATCCAGGCTAAACTAAAGATACGAAATAATTATATTAATAATTAATACGATAAATATTTTACTTAATATTTTCGAATACGGTAATTATTAATAGTTTTTACGGTAATAATAAATTGTACGTTTCGGTTACGAAAAGCCTTATTCCGAAGCCGATCGCGTAATACCAACAAGTTTCGACCCTGATAAACCTTATACCTTTTAATTAGTTCGGCAGGGGAAATTTCCTGGAATATATTAACTTAAAAGATATTAAGCTTTTCGCGGTAAATTTTAAATCCGTATAAAATAGCTGCTTTACGACCCTTTGCCAGTTTTACGATTTTAACTTTAATCGATTTTACGATACCTTTTTAAATTCCCATTAATTAAAATAATTAAAATATACCGGATAATTCCTATTACAAAATACCGATATTCCGTAATTATAAAATCTTTACGGAAAACGTTTTTTTTAAAGTCCTTAAATTTAATAAAACTTTAAAACGAATTAAAAATATCGATACCTTTATCGATTTAACCAACCTTTCTTAAAAAAATCGAATTTTGTTTTTAATTTTCGGATACGATTTAATTTATATAAATAAAAATAATTAAAAATTAAACGACCTTATAGTGAAAAATATCAACCGTATAAAAAAATTATTAGGAAAATTAAATATAAGCAATAAAAAATTTAAAAATTTCGAAATTTAACTTTTAATTCGATACGAACAGGAAAATTACGAATAATAATTTATCCGGCTATTCCGGATTGCAAAAACCGTTTAGAATTCGGTTAAAAATAATCGTCGATAAAGGCATAATAAAGTAATCTATAAGAAGGTTAAAGCTTAGTAAAGCTTAGTAACCGATATTATAATTTATCTATTTATTTAATTTTATTTTACGGTTACGTCTTTTTTAAGGAGTTTATTAAATATATAAATATATATTTATATATACCTTAAAATATATTTCCTTTTAATAAAAAATTAATTATTTATTTTTTA
Source organism: Monosporascus sp. CRB-8-3 (assembly GCA_004155055.1). Classification (NCBI taxonomy): domain Eukaryota; kingdom Fungi; phylum Ascomycota; class Sordariomycetes; order Xylariales; genus Monosporascus; species Monosporascus sp. CRB-8-3. The sequence continues at coordinate 27,375 of QJNZ01000841.1, forward strand.
AAATTATATTTATATACCCGGTTTTATAATTTAAATACCTTTTTATATATTAATATATTATTATATTTTCTATTATAATAATATATCTTTCGAGCAATTAATTTTCTTAAATTTCTATAATTTACTAGCTGGTTATCGTATATATTTATAAAGAAATTAAATGGCCCAATGGCTTAGTAGTTGCGAGCCTAGGTATCTCTTTTAATTACGACAGGTTTGGGCACCCTATTTTTATTGATCTTAAAAGATAGCTGGTTCAAATCCAGCTTGGGCCACCGTTCCTCTAGGTAACGCCAGCCTAGAAAAAGCTAAACTAATTGGGGCTTCGGCTCCGCCACCGTGTCGGCGACAATTAAGGGGTGGCTGGGGTTTAGAACCAGTCGGGTCTAGAACCAGTTACGATTAGGGGCGCTAGGAACCAATCAATCAATCGGGTATATCTTATCGTCAGTTACCGTATCACATAATCCGCATTACGTTTTTCCGGCCCTTGGCCAAAAAGGGACGGTTTTTAAAAGGTGCTCCCCGGTCGCGTTTGTAAAACCAGTTTGTACATGTACTTAGTAAATGGATCAGCTCCCTGTATGTATGTATATAGCTAGATACCTCAATAGCACTTTACCTTGTATAAAGAAATTAAATGTTTCATATTAAATATAATTTTCTATATTTTATATTCGTTTCGGATAATATTCTTTTAATACGAAATATACGGGGGGTTTACGTTTATTATTTATAAGGTACCTTTATTTTTTACCATTATGTTAAGTTAAATAATATAAAAAAACTTAAAGTTATTTTTATTCTTTATATCGGCGTAATAATCGTAATAATTTTTAAACTAAACGTTAATAATATTAATAATTTAAAAAATAAAAATAATTCGAATATAACGGTTATATAAAAAAATTAACTTTTTATAAATAGGTTTTTTTTTATTCCGTATATCTTGTACGTTAATACCTTTTTAACGTTATTTATCTTATTTAGCCGGTAATTAAATTATTCCGTTTCGATTTTTATATTTTTTTATATATAAATTAAATAATTATTATTTTAATCAGATAATTTTACTTATCAGAATAGTTTTTATAATTCTTTTTATAACGTATCAAAAGTTTTTTTTTAGAATTTTAATATTTCTTAAAAAATGACTTTTTCGTTAAATTATACGTTTTAAATAGTAATAACTTTAATAATTAACGGATTTTTAGATTTAGTAAATATTCGTACATCGATAACCGATTAAAAAATTAATTTATACTTTAGGATTTAATTTTTAAAGTTTTTATTCTTTTTTTTATAACAGTAATTATTGTAACGTAAGCTATATAACTGTATATTCGTAAATAAATTTATTAGAGTTTCCGATTAAATATTATAACGCTGTTTTTATACGGTTATATAAATATATTACCGCTTTAAAATTATATACGATTAAGAACGAGGAAAACTTAACGCTATTTCGTATTATAATTGTTTTTTTAATTATATCCTTTAAACGTTTTACATTTTTATTTTAAATTTAGATATAAAATGTTAAAAGCTTAAGTCTAATATATAAAAAATAATTATAATATATTTCGAAATTAGAAATTCTTAAAAACTTTATTATGGTATTTAATTATTTATAGAAAAACCTTATTATAGTTTTTTAAAAATTTTAAAAAATAATCGAATGTTATAATTAATATATTTTACTTTTAATCTTTAAGGTAAATATTTTAAATATAGCTTAAATACTTATCGGTCATAAATATAACGTATTTATATTTCTTTAAGTTTTTTTCGTGGTTTATAAAATCGATAACAATTTTTTACTTTAATCGGGAAACTTTTTTTTCAGCTTACGGAGTATTTATTTTCTAATTTTTACTTTATTATATATTTAATATTTAACTATTTTCAAACCTTTTAAACGTATTCTTTTCGTATAAAATTATAATTAAACGATTATTTCGGGTATTAAATAATTGAATATTAGGTATTATATAATAGCGTTACGGGTTCGTAATAATCTCGTTATTTACGAATTAATATTTCGTTTATAAGTTATAAAAATTATATAAATAATTATTACGTTAATATTTTCGATAAGACATTAACTAAATTTATTAATTAATATAATAATTATTCAATTATATTTATTTCGGATAAAATTATTAGTTGTTCGATTATTTTATTAATACCTTTTTTTTCCGGAACTGCTGAAAAGATATTAGGTTATATATAAAACTTTTATAATAAACTACGTCGTATAAATATAACGCTTTCGTACCGTTAAAGTTTCGAAATACTATATTTATTTTTCCGTACTTTTTATTTAATACGAAATTATTATGTACGTATACCTTGTTATTTTATACGGTTAATTTAAAATTTAAAAACTTGTTATTAAAGTTAAAAATATATATTGTAAATTTTAAGTTTAAAATAAAGGAATTCCTTAAAAAATAAAACGTAGCGTTTATTATATTATATTAATTAGAAATTAAAAAATACGTTAAACCCTGTTTTATTCCCTTTAGGAATTAATTTATTTCTTAGATAATTATCTTTTTTATCTCTTTTAACAAGCGGTTAATTTCTTTTCTTTAAAAATTAATCGGAAAATATTCGGCTTTAAACGTATGTTATTATTTTATTATTAAAACGGAAATTTACCGGAGCTTTATTAAAAATTATGTAATAATATTTTAAAAAAATGTGGGCAAATTATGTTGCATTCTTCAGGCTATGGTTCTGGTTCTAGTTCTAGGTTTCCAACAGGGGGGAGAATGGCCAGATATAGCCTTCAGCTCTTTTGTCCTTGCAATCTTAGGGCCATAAATCAAAGCCCTTTTAATCTTTTTAACGCTTTAATAATAAATTACCATATCTGCCGATACGCCTTCATGGCCCTAGGGTTGCCATAAAGCTATCCAGACTATCGCTAACCTTGCTAACGCCCTTAGAAGCCATCAAAAAGTTTTTCTATCCGTTCTATATAAATCCTGCAGCCTTTCCGGGATAAAGCTAACCTCGCATTCTGTACTATGTTTCTGTTTTTCGGGTAATCTTTTGCTATATATCCGTATTTACCATATTTATAACAAAGTAGCTGGCTTTCTTTATTTCATAGGGGCTTATTCTATTAATTTTGCTTCACGTTATAGCTCCCGTTATAGCCATTACTACTTTCTTTTTTCGAATCCTTCCCTCGAAATTCGGCGATAAAATTATTATACACTTAATTCGCTATTTCCGTTTCCTTTATAAATCTAGTAACGACTGCTATAAGGGTTTCTTTAACGTTAGCAATAACCGCGGCAGCTAATTTAGCTTTATTAATATAGCTAAGTTTCGCCGAATTACCGTTACGATATTTAATCGCTATTAAAATTACCTAAACAGCCGTTTTCTATATCTCCTAATTATTATTACTTCGAAAGTGATTTTTTTTACTTAATTTAAAATTCAAATCCTTTTAATCCAGGTGCGTATTTTTTTTTTCTTTGTCCCGGTATTGCCCTTACTCGATAACTTGGCGAACGCCTTTATTAATTGTTCCATATTAAAACCCTCCGGCTAACCGACGTCTTTTCCAAACGCTGTTCTTTTTCCAGTTGCCATTTTAGCTCTCTCTGGGGTTTTCTCTGGTGGTTCTTTCTAGAAAATCTCTCTTTTAAATCCTTTCGGATATCACCGCGTCAACGAGCCTCTGCTTCTAATCGATAACGGCCATTGCATAATGCAGACGCTTTACTTTTTTAAACGGAAGCGATTAAGGGGATTTTAAAACCTTTTCCAAAGTTAAGCCTTTGTAATTTCCTTATTTCAAAACGCCCTTACGCCGAACCTACCGTCCTAGCTTTCTGTACCGAAGCGGAGCGGTACCTCGAATTGCAACACAAAATAGGTGGATCAGGATGTCAACAGACAAAACCAGAAGATACTACCATATGGGCAAATTGTGTTGCATTCTTCAGGCTATGGTTCTAGTTCTAATTCTAGGTTTCCAACAGGGGGGAAAGTAGCCAGATATAGCCTTCAGCTCTTTTGTCCTTGCAATCCTAGGGCCACAAATCAAAGCCCTTTTAATCCTTTTAACGCTCCAACAATAAATCACCATATCTGCCGATAAAAAATTATAAAATAAACTTAAGTACGTTTTATAATAGGTTCTTTATATATCCGACTTTTAACATTTTCGCTTATTACTTTTTTAGTCCGAATAAAAACTTTTACCATTTCTTTATTTTAACCTATGCCCTAGGTTAAAAGTTATTTTTAATATTTTTCTAATTAGGATCGTCTTAATTAAAAAGGTTCGTAAGTATCCCGTAAAAGTCGGAAATGTTACTTTAATATTTTTTGATATAAGTTATAAATAAGTTATAATCTAGTAATTTAAAAGGTTAACTGTTTCTTTTTAATAATTAATTATACCGTTATTAATTTGAAATTTTTAAAAGATAAAGTAATGTTATATATAAATCGTTAATTTATATAATCATTATTTTTGATTTTAAAATATTATAACGTACTATATAAGCGAATCGCTCGTTTTTCAGCGCTTTACGATAACGAAATTAAATAAAATAACTATAATATAATAAATCAATTTAAATTAATTAAATTTCTTATCGTTAAACGTCTTTATAACTTTCTTATAAATACGCGTATTATATCCGAGCTTATCATAAACGTTACATTTTTGTTTTTTTATTTAAATCTTTTTACAACGATTACCTTTAAAGATCGAAGCAACTCCATCGAAGTCTACCGGTTACGCAATTTGTTGCGTAACCGCCAAGCCTAATCTACCTATTTAACTTTTTCCAAGATGGATATTTATCTATTTAAAGTTATCGTAAATGGACATAATGTTTATATTAAGTAGATTATGGCGTTACATACAAAAATATGTAACTGGTAATTCGTTTTAGCTATTTTGCCGGCTGGAATGTTACCGGGGTTAATTAGGAACCGGGCCAGGGTACGGACCAAGTTTTAGGTACATATTTTTACATAAAAAATATTAATACAATGATATACCTTTTATCATCCACTTACGTCCACCGGTAGCCATCCATATAGAGATTTCGCCGGTTCCATCCATATATTTTAAGGTGGCGGTAAATGGCCGTCAATCTATTCCACATAGGTAGTTGGTGGAGTTAATTGCGTTACTTCGACCTCTGATTACCTTTAACCTTTATTAATTACGATTACTTATTACCATTTTTTTTAATTATAAAAGCTTTTATTTCCATTATAATAAGCGTTCCTTTTTTTTAAAGACGTATATTTATAGTTCTCCGGCCTTTATTAAGGATATAATTCGTTTTACGAAAGTAACTATTTTTTTTTTTCCTAAAAAAAACGATTTCGTATAAAAGTAATACATTACTTTGTATTAAAAGCTTAACCGATTTAATTACTTTTATCGGCGAGCTATCTTAATAATTTCTAATTTCTTTTTATAAATAACGTCTCTATTAAATCGTTTTAATAATATTTTTAAGAATTTTCGCAAATAAGGAAATAATAGAGTTAATAAAGATAAATAAAAAAAGGTCGGTATACGTATAACTAGAACTTTTAATTCGGAAAAAACGCGATTAAAATCGAATAAAATAAATCCCGTTTTTGTAAATCCGGATTTAATATTATCGGTTATTATAACAACTTTAAATACGTTATAAAAGCCGGTAATAATTTCTTTTTTAATAATATAAGTAACGTAACCTTATATAAAACCTTTGATATATAACAAATAAAGGCGTTTTAATACGAAAAAACAAAATACGTCGAAAAGTTAATAAAAAAAATAAGTGGGTATATAAAATATATTAATATTATTAATTTTATAGTAATTATCGAATTCGATTAAATAATAACTTTCGTAACCGTTAAAGATACAAAAACGTTTCGAACTTTTAATACGCGTTTTAATATCTTTATCGAAATATTTAATTTAATTTAAACTTAATTTTTTAATCGGATAAAAGTAGGTTATCGGCGAACTAGCGAAAAAAATAAATTTTCCTGGTAAAAATAATAAATAAAGATAAGGCCTAATTTTAAAAGGTAATAACTTATATTATTATAAATTATTCCTTAGTTTTTTTATTCCGTTTATTTAAACTTTTTACGTTTTTCGGCATTTATAATTATTATATTTATTATTATAAAAAAACTTATTAAAAGTTTTATCTTGTCGAAGTTATAAATATCTTTTTTCGTAATACTATATTTCGTAATTATAATCCGAATAAATTTAAACTATTTACGAAATACCGTTAAATTTTCGTATAAAACCTTTGAATAATTTATTTTTCGATTTAAACGCGTTTTAAATTTTTCTTACCGTTTAATAAAATTAAACGTTTAATTAATCTTAATACGTATTATAACGCGTTAAGTAAATAGCAAATTCGCTATATTTTTAATATATTAAAACCGGATAAGAAATATTTACGTATGTAAATTAAAAATTTATTCGATAATCGATTTTATTTTAGTCGGTATTAATTTTCGCAAATTAGGAATAATATCGGCTTAGTAAGCTTTACCATAATATCGGTTTTTTATAGTAAATTCGGAAACGTTATATATTTTATAAAGCCGTTTATAATTAAGTTTCGGAGTTTTTTTTTTAACCTAAACGGCTAAGTTCATTTTCGATTTTTTAAAAGCCGTTCTATGTTATTAATATTAAAAAATAAATAATTAAAGTTGCGTACTTAAAATAGCGTAAAAACGAGTAACTCGCTTATATAATACGTTATCGTTATTTTTAAATTATAATTTCTTATTACCTTATAATTTATTCGTTTAATTTTCTTCCCGACTTCGAAATTTATTTTAATTTTTCGTAATATTTTCGTTAAATATTAATTAAAAGCTTATTATCGTATACCTTACTAGATTTGATTAATTTAAAGTATGATTTCCTCAATTATGAAAAGTATTAATTTTAAATTTTATTTTATAAGGTCGGTATTATTTTTTCGGAAAATAATATATTTACGATTTTTGTAAATATATGCCGTAAAGTTTTAATTATAAATTTGTTTATTTTCGATCGTTATTTTAAAAATATTCGTTAAGTAATTAATACAATCGATATTTTTAATAGTTTTTGCGGAAAACATAAATATAATTAAAAAACCGTTTAAAGTATTACTTCGTATCGTATAATTTATTCTTTTTTCGAATACGAAGTTATATCGGGTTTTATTAATTTAATAAATTTTGAAAGTAATCAATTAAAATCGATATAATTCTATATATTAAAAACGTACGTTTTAACTTAATATTCGCTTTTAAAATAATTTTAATTCTTAAATCTCTTATAAATATTAGAAAATATTAACGATACCGTTATTATTATAATTAATAAAATATATAAATTATTATTATTAATATATAACTTATATCGTTTTAATAATAATTAATTTATTAATAGTAACGCGTATTAAACGAATAAAATTTTTAATTATTAAATATAGGAGATATTAATTATGTTATTATATTAGGTTAATTTGCGTATATTTTTCGTACGCGTATAGCTTTTGTATAGCTTAGCAACGGAATATATATCTTCCGATCAGAAGGACCCCTTTCGTATATGGGGCGCGTTTAGCACCCCCTGCTAGCTGACAGCTGGAGCGTGAAAAGGAGGGGAGGGGCCATCTTATGTAAGGAGCGCAACACCGGCAACGCATAAAGAGGTTTCGAGTCGAGAACGGCTTAATACTTTTACAGGGTACGACACCCCATAGCAATATAGAATACGTTTTGCATTATGGAGCCATTCATATATCTTGAAAGATATCGGATTGCGGTATACAAAAAGTATCACTTCGCTTGCGTACCTAACGAGGTGCCTGGTCATTTGCGGACAAAGACAAGAAGTAACACTACAGCGCGGCGCAAAGTGGCAGAAGATGTCACGACAACCCCAGGTATCGAAATAGACCCCTGTCGATTTTCACGTGCCATTTTTAATCAGCCTATTTGTCTTCAAGGACGCTTGGCGTGGTGTTTGGGCCCTGCAGGAGATCAATACAGTACAATAACACCCCGGGCACCTGCCCGTGCATCGACATCGTTCTTACTTACGTAGCCGCCTCATCCAATCTAGTAAGGGTAGACACCGACACGTCTTCAGTACGATTGCACCCCTTGGTCACCAATTTGACGCTCTCTTTGCATGGCGCATCAATCATGGCTTCACCATCTCCGGGACTGCCTCTGCCGTCCTCGGCTGTATTCCGGTTACCTGCTGAAGTCACCAGCAACATCTTCAGCTACCTGCTCAACAGCGCACTGAAGAGCCTGCGTCTGACATGCCGCTTCTTCGCATCGCGAGCTCCACTGCGTCTGACGCTTGCCTTCCTCTCGGCAAACCCTCGCAACATCGATGTATTCAACGCCATCGCCGCGCATGACGTGTATCGCAAACAGATCACCCACATCATCTGGGACGATGCTTTGCTGCTCGAGCGTGGACGTGCCACAATGAACCTCGACCCCGACGATTACGTCGACCCAATGGATGCCGGGGGGGCCGAATGGGGGGAGGGGCAACTAGCCTGCCCTCCGTGGTTCAACCAGGAATGCGAGGAGAATCTCCTCAACTTGAACGCCCTCAGAGGCGACGATGTAGATCGGCCAGGCCACATACTGAGGGCACAGCAAGTCGCTGATGTACTCTCCCCCAGCGACGCGTGGCGGTACTACCAAACGCTGCTGGAGCAGCAGCGAGACGTCCTCGCCTCCCAGGCTCATGCCCACGCCTTCGAGACCAACATCGGTCGCTTCCCTGCTCTGCGCAGCATCATCATTACACCCGCCGCCCATGGGCGTCTGTTCAATCCATTATACGAGACGCCCATGATCCGCAGCTTTCCCCGCGGCTTCAACTATCCCATCCCCAACTGGCCCGGTATCGTCGATGGTGTGCCATCCGATGCGCCAGAATGGGACGTTGAGGGCGAGCAGTGGCGAGGGTTCCGGGTCGTCATGCGCGTCCTGGCGCGCAACCAGCAGCAGCACAACGTCAGCGAGATACGCATCGACGCGTACGAGCTCGAGTCCGGGCTCAACATGCGCGCTTTTGCTGGCCCGTCTAGTACTATGACTGACTTCGAGGCCGTAGTCACTCGCCCAGGCTTCAAGCACCTGCACCTCGATCTGCATGTTGATGTTGAGCAGTGCCAAGTCCTGCATAACGGTCCTCTGGGTCGCGCTCTGGCAGGGGCTAATGGCGGCCATGGGCTGGAATATCTTAGTCTCGGTACTAATGCACCGCTCCATTGCTCGTTCGACAGCGTCTGTTACTATAGTCCTCTAAGCAGTCTCTTCCCTTCTCCCAGCTTATCTAACCTGCGCCATTTCGGTCTTTCTCGTTTCTACGTTAAAGAGAGCGAGCTGGTATCTCTTCTTGCTGAACTGCCCTCGACGCTGGAAAGCATCGACTTGAGCTTCTTGGGCTTCATAGAAGGAAGCTATAGGGGATTGCTGCTCCAATTACGAGATACGCTAGAATGGAGGCACCGAAAGCAGCGGCCTAAGATCAGTATTCGTCTCGACGAGGATCCCTACTATCCCGGACGAGCTATCTGGATCGATGAGGAAGTTAACGAGTTCATTTACGGACAGGGAAACAATCCCCTCGGCGATGAACCTGTCTCCGGTCGCGATCAAGTACCGTATGGTATTGGCCTTGTTAGAGACGTCTTTGAGCCCGAGCACGAACGCCCGTGGGTGAGCCCGGGTACATTGATGCTGCTGGGCATCCATAAGGTCCCAGAAGGTTGGACATCGCATCATCTAAAGGTCTGGCACGGAAAGGAGTTAAAAGACATGCCCAACACTACAAGGTGAAGGCAGCAGATTCGGGCAGGAGATTGTGCTGGGAGTGAGACTCTCAAGGAACTATGGCGTTGTCATGCTTTTGATGACTTCACCCAGGAAGGGGAACAATGAAATGCAAAGGCACATGTAAATTTCTTGAAAACGGCCATCATTAGCAATGCACAACTGTCGTCCTGTTCCTGCATGCTCTCGCTACACAATGGTAATTCGCACCTCGAAACTGCTTTGCAGGACCATTGTCGCAATTTAACACCCCCATTCTCCTCCGATTGTGAGCCTAAATTTGAGAAGGGTCATTCTTGATGACATCCTGTAACAACAGCAGTCCCATTCCTAACTACATCCTGCGCGAACCACAGCTTACTGCAACAATCACGAGATATCACCGTCGCGAATCACTGTCCACCAGAAGCCAACGCCGAGAACAAGACATATCGCCACTCCAAGTAATGTTGTCCGGTTAGTTCCCTGCGAACCACTCTGGTCCCCCATCCACGTCTCTCCCACCGAGGTTCCCACCGAGGTTTCACCCACCTCATATTCGTCCGCCCCCATTTGGAGGCCTAGTATATCTCCAGCTGCTAGCGCCTGCGACAATTGACCAGGCCTCCAGTCACAAAAATAAGCAAACCTGTCCGCTTGATCAAGGAGCCTCTTCCTCTGTAGCTTCGAGCCGACTCCGAGTCCCAAGAAAATATCTTCAGAATCGGGCGTAAGATTTCGGAGCTTCGGATTTTCCAAAACTCCATATTGCATCAGATGCGCCAGTACGACGAGCCGTACAACGTTCTCGTCCATCGTGTAATCCGGGAAGAATCTACTAAGCAGCTGTCGCTCATCCACAGAAACGAGCCCCAGCAGTGCGAAGACCCGATCTCTCGGATCCTTGCACACCGACCTACGGTGACTCACGAGCAGGTCATAGAGGGGCAGCAGGAACTCCGGGTGCTTATCAGGATGGCGACCTAGCGTCAGTGGTAGCGCGGCGAAGGAAGCTGCCTTGTCATCTGGGAGCACCGTTATGTGTTCGTCGCCGAATGGCGCGATATTTGCGTTTCGGCATAACAATTCGTGGAAGAGCGTCCAGTCTATTTGAGCATTTCCGCAGTGTAATTGGACGTCCTTGCCTAGTAGGAACTCCTGGATGACCCAGTAACGAGACCAGTAAGGCCGATTCGCTAGGTCATGTATTGAATCGTCCCAGTCGAAGAAGACCTCGACCGTCTTGACGGGCGGATTATGAGATAACAAATGCGTATATTCGTCGGGCACGGGTGGTAACCCTAGCCAAACAGAGACACAAGTAGCATCTCTATATGTCTGGTCCATGTGGCGGACTTGAGCGTTACGCTCATTGTCGTTGTCTTGATCGATGCAGATTGCATCAACCCATAGATATTTCCACGTTTCGTAACGTGCGGCAAGGCCTAAATAGAACAGACAAGACCATAGATTGGGCCTGACGCGAAATATCCGACCATCCAGGTAGACGGTCTCTGAGGGCGCATCGTTACCCCATGTGTACGAAACGGCTGTATAGGCTGGTGCGGCTGCTCGTGGCACATGTAACAACTTGAAATTAAGACATTCTTGACTGACTATGACGGGTTTCAACAGCCGAAGATGGGAAGACCCTATGCTCTGGCTATATCTGTAGGCCATCAAGTAGGCATCAACGTTCCAAGGTGAGAAGGTTACCAAGGGCCAATATCAGACTCAACGGATGCGGCACCAATCTTCGAGGTTTGCACGAATGAATTGCCTTGTGAAGGAGGAAATGACAATAGGTTCTACGACAACTGGAATACGATAGATGCAAGTCAGGATAGAAATAAGTACCAGAGCCTGAGGTGATACGGCCGCCTTTTTAAAGTTTTTCTTCAGCTCTCGAACTCTTCGATCCGTCCAAGTACAGATGTAGGGCGAATTCCGTTGGGCATACTGTTAGGCTCACTGCAAAGTAATGCGGGGAACTGCAGTCTTTCCAAAGGTGCATATTCATTACCTCACTAAAATCAGGCCCTTTTTGGCGGAAAGGCTGCGCCTGCGGCGTAGCTGTAGCTCTAGGTATTCCGCCAAACATAATTAGAATAACCTGTCAGCCGTCACAGTGATCAGATGCAGGAATCTGGCGAATAACGCATGGTTGAGCTAGGAAAGACTGAGGAAGTCTGGGGGCAATAGCCCTTATATATACAATTAACTATATAAAAGATAGTTTCTAGATAGAGGCTATTTTAGGCAGTAGTCGCAATTTAAATATACTAATCGCGAATATTTAAAAGTATTAATTATTAATACGGTCTATAAAATTAAAAATGATTTTATTTATGTCATTTTTATTTTATATCAAGTTGATTTATTTATTTATTTATTTATTTATTTATTTATTTATTTATTTATTTATTTATTTATTTATTTATTTATTTATTTATTTATTTATTTATTTATTTATTTA
>QJNZ01000842.1:0-39625 GCA_004155055.1 Monosporascus sp. CRB-8-3
AACGTTGGTGTTGAGAAATGGACGATTAAAGATAGATAGTTGGAATGGCGAAAAAAGTCTCTCGCTCATATGTGTCTCTCGCTCATATGTGTAGTACGTTATATAAATAATCGGTTATATTATATAAAATAATCCATTAATATATATTTAAAAATTTATTTAATACTTTTATTAATGATCTAATTAATAAAAGTAAAGATATTACGATTTTAATTTTATATTAAAAACGAATTTAAAAACGAACTTTTTACCTTTTTAATATATTATAAGATAACTTAGTTATTACTTAATTTATAAATAAATTTAAATAAATCTAATTAGCAAATATTAAATAAAATTCGAAAACTCCTTATTTTTATTATTTTTACTACACTTATAATAATATTCCAAAACTATAGCAATTTCGGCGATTTATATAGGAAAATAATAGCGCGTTAGGGGTGTGGGGCGTAAGGGTGGGGTCCGACTTATTACCTTTATAACTTATATTTTTTTAGTATTAATTAATGGATAAATACTTACAACGTATTAAATTATCAAAGGTTGCTTATTTCTTTTACCACCTCGAATAGGGATGGACCCACTTTTCCGGATGAAACTTCCGGATTCCTAGATATGGGCACAGAGAAAGCTGTGGGATACATGCGAAGGCTCGGTCAGGCTGAAGGATTGCTGTCTAGCTACCCTTCATGATGCACAAATATACATGTTAGTTGCCGCCCTCCATGAACCATGCAAGGAGGGCTTGCCGCTTAACCCCCCCTTGGTAATCACGAGTGTAAGCAGTTTCCTAGTGAATTTGTCATCATCTAGATTTGTAATAGCAGAACAATGATCAGGCTGTCAAGCTCAACACTGAGGGCCAGCCAGACCCGGCATACATATTTCATGGTGGTGGCACAATCTCATCGGCAGACCGGCCCTGCAATTTGGGTCGTGCTCTCTCTCTTTCTCCGCGTCTCTCATCTACAAGCAAACCCAAGCATTGCTTATAGTTGACGCGCGTGCATCTTCTCGCGCATAATGGCGCCGACCTTCGTTCTTATTACGGGTGGGAATCGTGGTTTAGGCCAGGGGCTGGTCAAGTCCTTTCTTGCGCTGCCTGAACACGTAAGTTTCCATTCGGCCCCATGGGCCGCGGTGCGGAGTGGGGCTGAATATCGCCATAGACTGTTATCGCCGCCGTCCGTGACCCGGGGAACACGACCTCGCAGGCGCTGGCCGATTTACCCAAGGGTCAGGGCAGCGCTCTGATCGTGGTCAAGTATGACGCTGCCGTGGAACAGGACGCGTATGATGTCGCGAAGGAGCTTCAGGAAAAGCACAACATCGACCACCTTGATATCGTCGTCCCCAATGCGGGCATCGTAGAGGGCCACCCTTTGGTAAAGGACGTCAAGACGGCCGGAATCCTGAAGCACCTCCATGTCAACGTATTCGGCGTCATCGCGCTGTACCAAGCTCTGCGTGACCTGCTGCAGAAGTCGCCCAACAATCCCATCTTTGCCCCTATGGGGTCCACAGCCGGGTCGTGCGGGTAGGCCAAGGAAAACTACATGGTTTTATTTATTGGCTTTTGCAAATCTAACCGTGGCATAACAGTCGTCAACCTCCAGTACCGAATGCTATGTATGGAGCATCCAAGTCGATGCTGCAGTGGTACGGCGTTAGGATTAACGCTGAGGACGAATGGCTGAATACCTTCATCCTTGACCCCGGATGGGTACAGACTGATATGGGAAACACAACTGCGAAGCGCTTTGGCGTGGAGGAGGCTCCCACTACCGTTAGAGACTCGGTAGCCGGCCTGTTTCAGGTGCTCACCACGGCCACCAATGAGGAATATGGCGGCAAGGTTGTCTTGTACACTGGCGAGCCTCAGGCTTATTGATCGAAATCCTGGGAAGAAATGGATTTTGAAAGGGAGAGCTGAATATATAATATGCACGAAGATCTTTGTTTCCGTAACGCATTTAAGGGTGCGTCTTCCCACCTTAGCGAGTGAGTAGTTTGTGATCAACTTTTAGAATGAGTCTGTGGGTTTTATTGACGGTCGGTAAACCTTACCCCATTCCAGCGCACCTAACAACCTTGAACAAAATTCTGTGAGGCGAAGATATGTGGCCATTTGCTTTGATTCTACGCAACATCTGGGGAAAATGGGCAAAGTTGAAGAGTAAACATCCTGCGGAGGCACGATCCAATGAGTCAGGCGCACTTGACAGATAAGCTATTCTTTTCCAGAATATGCTTAAAGTAACCTGGGAAAGTTATGAAATGACGGCAAGTAGAACAAAGTGGCCAGATAAAACAACAAAGCGTTTGATAAGCGAGTGGCACATATATTCGAACGGCGCACTTTTTGCGACATTACAACAATAAACCCTTACAATCCCTTCGTAACATAGTTAAATCACTTAAAATTTGAATCGGTCCGTTTCATTAGACGTATCCATAATGTCTCCAGATACAGCATCGCCGTTCGCGCGGTGCAGCTTTCTTCGAACGACTCTCTTCAGCGGCTATTATTTCGTTTGTATAGGAAGCTGTGACGGCTGGGCTAGTTAACCAACTATTAAGCCTAGTCGTGCGGTTTATATTGGCAGCGGTATTATGAGATCTGAGCAATGAGATAACTAGTCACACCTGGTAATAGCAAAGGGTGATTTACGTAACCAATAGTTATTGCAGGCTGGTGACTATCTACTGTCTAGGGAAGGGAAACGAGCCCAGCTATATACTATTTCATACCCCGTTACTTAATACTGGCTCAATGTTGCTCGTACTGCTCAGTGCTGCTCAGCGTTGCTTAGTTGACATTTGCCTGAGCAGGTCACGTGATCCCCCAGGGTTGAGTTACATTCTGTCCCTCTTTTCTTGACAGTGGTTCTTGGCCAATGCAAGTTGGCCCGTAACACCTTGTCAGAACGAAGCCCGTTATGTTGGACACAGCGTAGTAGTCAAAGTTGGGGATAACTTGTGTTTCCCCTCTCTCTCCTCTCCATACCGGTTTGGGTTTTTGGCTATTTATAATACAAGCCCTTATCCAAATTGGCGTGGTGGGAATGATGTCCATGATAATATATGCATTCCTGAGAAGGATATGTTACACCCCCGAGGGATCCATTACATTCCCGAGGTATCCTGCGCATCCAGGACCCCTGGTATCCAACACACTTCCTCAGGCAGCTTCCTCTGGAGTTGAGCGACCATTACCGATTCGGGTTCCTGATTATCTGGTCCCCCAGCATGATGGTATATTCAGCACTTAGCAGGTTGATTCTCCTCCGTGATGGTGGCCTTCCGCTTTGTCGAAGTCCTCCTGTTGTAGTTTCCGTAACTTCCTTGCCTTTATCGTCTCCTGCACATCCACCATCTTGACCTGTTCTCTGAATTTCTTGAAGCCATCCACCGATAGGACTTTAGTCAGTCCATCTGCCAGCATGTTAATGGGCGGAGTGTATTCAACTTTGATTGTTGTCGCGACACTGCTTGTCGTAACCAATGGTCGTGTATGTAGAAGTGCCTGACTTTCGTCTGGAGACGGGCGATGTCTGCCTTAACCAGACGTATAGCCTGTTTGTTGTCGCACCACATGTTCAGCCGTGTTTGATCCAGTTCTACTCCCAGTTCTTTAATGAGTCTCGAGGCGAATAGGGTTTCCTTCGTTGCCTGAGCAAGGGACAACTCCGCTTCTGTTATAGAAGTAGTCACTATGTCTTGCTTATTCGCTCTCCGTCCGATTACTCCACCGAATAACTTCATCACGTATGCCTGTGAACTCTTTCGAACAAGGGTGTCATCGGCCAATAAGGCGTTGCCCCGTGTCTCCAATATATCCTCACCCTCGGAGCCGTAGCGCATAGGTTTCCGGTCCATGCAAGTACTTAATGAGGCAATCGGCGGCATCGTGATGCTCGTCGCTCGGATTCATATTGAAGCGGGATAATCGTGAGGCAGCAAAGGCTATATCGACTCGTTTGATCACTGCTCCTTTACAGTATGGATCCGGTCTTTCGTTAATACTGATCGACTGAGCCTGACGTAGCTCACCCATCAAATATAACATTTCTTTATGCTTCATTGGCGGTTCTGGATGGGGCCCGATCTTCTTGGTTACAAGGTCAGCCATCTTGTCAACGGAGTCGGATTGGGACAACCAGATCGGCTTCCTTTCCCTGTCTCAGATAATATCGATTCCGAGGAACCACTGGAGACTATACCCTCCTGTGAGATTATAGATCGACTTGAGCTGAGCCATAGTAGCGTCCGCTACTGGTTGCTTTTCCTTCCGGTACGCGAGGACAATGTCGTCGACGTAGAAGAAGATAAGAACGTCATCCCTCGAATAGCAGTAGGGTTCATGCGGTATTGGCTCGAAGGCCAGTTTCTTCAAGGTGTCGGTAAATTCGCGTTGCCACGACAAAGGAGCTTCTCGGAGTCCGTATAGTGCCTTCTGTGGGTGTAGGATCTTTCCTCTCTCCTGTATCCTGGTGGGGATCTCATGAATACATTTTAAGGCCATCGGGCATTTACGAAGGCTTTTACCACATCGTCCTGGATAAGTTCCAGATCAAAGCGTACTGCAATGGCCATGAGGACCCTGAAGGAACCCCCAGCTAGGGTTTATGCGTATGTATTCTCAAACACGGAGTTGGCCTATTGATCTCCTCCTACGACGAGGCGGGCCTTACACTTAAGGAACCATCCGTACTCGTCGGACTTGTACACATATACCCACATGCAGTCCAGTAGCTGGTAACCTTTGGCTTTGTCTTTGTCAATTTCAATCCAGGTCGCCATTTCGGCATAACTCTGCAAATAAAAGGGTTCAGCTTCGAAAAATCCCTTCCCCATTGGGTGTGTCTCGAGCTCTAAGTGCCTCTTGGGCAGCGGTGGCATATTACGCCGATGTATCCTGCCCTGTTGTACATAACTAGGGCTGCCTTGACGGCGGAATTCTCTACCGCCAGGGTGTCCAGAGGGCTTATTTATCAGTTTCTTAAACTTTACCTTGGTCACCAATTTACCATCTAGAATGCCGACTGGGGTGGCCTCTCTGCCTGCGTTGAACGCTGCTTGCCAGTTTGCTCGACGGTGCTTAATAGTCCGAAGATGTTCTTCGGCCGGAACTAGCAGCGGATTCCCCGAGGTAGTCACCAAAGGCTGCCGGCAGCGGTCAAGCCAGTCACTCTTCGGATAACCCAGGCGATCAACACTTTTCTAAGGTTCCGTAAGCTCTTTGATAGTAGCGGTTATCAGTGCTGCCATGGATGGAGGAGGAGAGTCTGGGGTCAGAAGTGGCTCCAAAACAGCCGTTGTGTACGGGTGATCAGTCCCATCACTTCATACCGCATCTGAAGCATTCCGCGCTTGAGCGCCGTGCCCGCTTGACGACTTTCCGTACCCATATTGGTACCCCTGCAGAAATCCGTTAAGTTCTTCATCTTCTTCCTGGTTTGGGATGCTGGACGGTTTAGAGGTGAGTTCAATAGGGATGCAATTTTGAATCGGACAGGTACGTTCTAGGGACATACTAATATATCTGGGGGTCTCGGCGCCAGATTTAGCCAAAAACGACGTTATCGCGAGACCTCAGACGTCGGTTTCCTCGCCGTCAACAGAGTCTGCGAGCTCTGTGCCTAAAATGACCGTCGGCTCGGTACGGAACTCGCTAATCTAACCCTCTCGTATATCATCGAGGTCGTCTTCGAACTCGCTGAAGGCCTTGCCGCTAGAGATTACAGCGTTCGCCGCAAGGGAGGATCAGCTTATCCACACAGTCTTTGGCGGGATGAACTACGCCGCGATCCGTCGTCACCTTTGGCTGCTGGGACTTAGTCGTTAACTGCCGATTGAGAGAATTCCCGGGTTAACCCTCCTAAAGACATCGCGCGCTTTTAGGTGACCTCTACGCCGTGAAGCAGCGGTAGCAGCGATGGGGCCTTTGCCGCAGTGTCTGCCCTCGTAGCGCGCCGATTGACCAGAACTGGGTTTGCCAAGTTCGATAACTAAACTCGCGCCGAGTATCATAATCAACCGGTTTGCCACCCATTTCAATTTCGTGATGCCCTCGGAGCAATCGGCGCAAGTTGGTTGGTGGGTGTAGAAGGAAGGAATAGGAAGAAGGGTAGGCCGCAGTTGATCAGCTCCGGTCCAGAGTGGAAGGCGGTGACCGCTATGAAATATATCAAATACGGCGTGTACGTATTGTAAAACACAAATACATGGATTATTACATCCCTAGAGCTCAGTAGCCCGAAAGTTCTTGAGTAGGGTGGACAGGCTCTCTTCCGTACTGTGCGCCTGTTGTGACTAGGTATTTTCTAAGAGCGGATAGCATGCAACATAAAAGTCGAGTCTTACCCCAGACCGCGAAGATAGATTTAGGATGGAAGTTGAACTAGTTAGTACTACTTCATACTCCCAGTTTTCTTAGCCCCTTTTCCTAGAATGATCGAGGCTGTCGTAGTGAAACTTGCAAAAGTTCAATAAAAATGCAAACCTAGACCTATACGAGCCCAAAACCCATAATGAATACGCCCGCTTGTCTGCCCTTTTCCCTTTAACGATCTACATAAGAACATGCAACAACGCACACGGCACACATGCTTCCCGTATCGCGGATAGGTGATGCTGTAGCCCAGATGGATTCTGGACCCGCCATTATCACCCTGACGTATGCCCCGTTCTTAACAAACCCTAACCCCACAGACCTCAACCCCCTTCCCCTCGACATACGCCCTACGGTCGAAATACCGCTCCACGAGCTCCCTGACAAAGGCGGCATCCGAGCCGCTCCACACGTCGAGCCCCATGTCCGCCATGGCCTGGCTGCCGATCCGGATACCGCGTCCGCCCCTCCTCGCCTCCTGCTCATCCTCGTCGTCACCTCCGGCGTTGTTCGCGCCACCGAGCAACGCCTCGTTCTCGTCCTCATCCTCGATGGCGCTCTCGTCGCCTCTATCATCGTCGTCATCCCCGCCATCACCCGGATCCGGGTCCGAGTCGCTGCCGTCGCTGCCGCCGCTGTTCACGACGTCCGCGAGCGTGCCGAGGATACCCGTTGTGAGGCGGTGGAAATACGTGATGACGGCGAGCTCGACGCGCGCCTCGTCCGTGCCCTGCTGCTGGTGTAGTTGTTGTTGACCACCCGCGGCTGCCAGGGAGTACACCGACGTCGACAGGTCTACGGACGGGCCGGCGCTCGCGTTCGCGCTCATGAGCGCTGAGGAGGCGGAGGGGGCGAACGCCAGGAAGGAGGACGACAAGTCAGCGAGCAGCGCGGCGTCGTGGGCCGCCTCCTCGGCCTCGTCGGACCGCCCTTGCTCGCCTGCCGACGCCCACCACATGAACCCGCTGTAGGCTAGCGCGGCCCAGCTCAGGGGCTCGACGATGCGGCGCTCGTCGTCCTCGGTGAGCTCATAGGCTTCGTCGGCCGTCTTCTCGCTCCTCTTGCCTTTCTTGTTGCTGCTGTCTGGTGCAGTAGTAGCGGTGGTAGAGCCACGAGATGGTGCTGTAGGCGAGGCAGTGCGTGATGGCTGCTGTTGCTGCTGTAGACGCGTCAGTCCGGTCCGTAGCGCGCGGTACCGCCGCAGGTCGCGCTGCGTGGCCTTCACGGGTACACCTCGGGGACACTCGATGGTCGGCCAGACGCGCTCCTTGGCGTGGGCGGCATGCGGGCCCGGCATCGTAATCAACATGTCGCAGAGGGTGTCCTTGGTGGCTAGGATGCTGTCCGTTGTGCATGCCACCCAGCCCGCCCCGGTCTCGTTCGGTGAGGACTTTGCCCCTGCCATCAGAAAGGGGATGTCATGTACACCGACGGTGAAGAGCGGCTTTAAGCGGTGCGGCGGAGAGCTCGGTGAGAGGAGCTCGACGGTCGAGAGGGGAATATTGGATAGGATCGAGATATCGTATACTGGGCATATTGTTAGACTGCAGGGAGTCGGGTCAACATGCCTGAGGCACTCACCAAAATTACATATTTCGTGCACAGGCGCATGGCATGAGATTAGAATACGCTTTCGCAGTAACGCCGCACGCTGTATAGGGAAGATAAGTGGCCCGAATATGTGTAGCAGACGTGTTAAGCTCCGAGCTGGGTGGTATGGGGATAGCTTGTGGTCGGACGCTAGTAATGCTGTTCCATCCGACATGGACCGACTCCTGGCATGGCCGTGTGGTGGTCTCTTGGCAGGGATTTGAACGCTGATAGCCGGGGAGTCGGGCATGTGTTTCTGTAATGACGTTTCGGATTCCGTCGTCTCACTGTCTCGCGCCTGGTGCTTCTCCCAGTATTCCTCCAGTAAGTTGGTCTCTTTCGAATTGGCAGCTAATCTCCTGCTCATAGAAGTCAGCGAAGCCCTAATAATAGTAACGTGTGGACATGCGGTGAGGGTCTCAAGAGACGTACGATGCCAACTCCTTCAGCCCTTCGGCATGTTTCCAAGCTCTACCCAGGCGCCCGTAGCTCAATGGTACCAGCGCGCCCACGGCAAGCATCCGTGCATTACGCACCTCGCTGTCTTCGACAGGTGCATTGACGAAGGCGCTGAGTCCCGCATATATATCGTGCACGAAGTATATCAGGTCGTCCGAGACGGTATGCAGCCCGGAAGGGAGTGACTTGTATTCCACCTCGCCCTCGAGCTCGATGCCCGGTTGCCCGGCCTTCCACGATACCGTGTATCCCGCCTTGACGTCGAACTCGATAAGAAACAGCGCCGATATGGGAGGGACGTCAGGAAACGTCGGCACCTGTGGGACGGAGGGCAGTCGGACGCGCAGCCCCGGCTGACCCCGGCGGGTTGCCGCCATGGCCAGTTTGGTGTCTTCGGGGGCGCGTTGTACTGGGTCCAATGGTGTGTAACTCAGGCGGCGGGATGGCGCATAACGTGTGAATCGTGGTTCTGAGTAGATTGACTGGGAACCTGCTGAACTGTTTCGACTTGGATCGCGTACTGCGGTTACGCATGTGTTGGTGTCTCTTGCGATTGTCGTCGTCGGTAAGCTAACCGGGATAAGCTCCCTCCAACGGTATTGGCGGATATCGGTTCTGGTCCCTGAATTGGGGATTCGGGAGACGGATGAAGTCGGGGATCTCGGCCCATTTGTTGGAAACCAAAAAAACAGACCAAGAGGGTGGAATCGGCATTTGTGGGGCCCGCTGCGGCTGCTTTGCCGGGGGATGTACAGTACTTATAGCACGTGATGACGTATGTACATACATACGGCTACCACCCTTAATATCAGAAGGAAGCTTTACTTACATCTCAGAAATCGGGCATTTTATGCGTAAAAAGTATCATGGCCAAACTGGACCATGGTAACTCTCATTTCATAATATAGGTAACCTATCCTTATGTATGGAGGATGTAGAGCCCGTAAGTACTGAATTCTTCTACCCGATGTCCGCCATGCCACCATAACATATCTATAGTAACTTAACACATTACAAGAACGAAATACCTGACTATGTAAGATGTGTTTCGTAATTATGGAAATACTTGCATAACTGCTTTCAATTTAAAGAATACAGGATGCCGGCGTCAAGTTCAGGGCCATATATTCCGCTACTTCCATCTAGGCCCGAATTTCGAAATCATGACATCACAATACATAGTCATTGATTTGGGTGTTGGCGTGGTGCAGGTAATTCATTCATATTGTGTTCGCCACGTAAGAGGTCTTATCTCGTGTTAATAGTTTATGTTATTCCAGACTACCTTGCGATCATTTACACAGTTCCCTATCTTCTATCTCAAGTTAATTCGATCGCGTGTTCATAACCTAAAAACCGACCTCTGATCAACCATGGCATCTTCATCAACCGGCCCCGACAACGTCCCGGGTGGTCCCGTCCCAATGCAGGACAAGGCTCTTGAGACCGGGGCCGCGGTGATACAAGTGCGAGCACCTTGATGGGCAACTCTACGCATCCCGGAACTAACATACCTACCAGGAATTCCAACCAGTCAAGCAACTGTGTGCCCACCTGAACGCCTTCCACACATACGCAGATGACCCGGGTCGTCACGTAGAGGCGAACCACTACTGCGCTCACTTGAGCTCAGGTAGGTACCCACATCGGCTCACAGTTCTCACACGGATACAGAATCCCACCCGGTTACGCAGACTTTCACTCGCCTTTCGTACACGACTAATCAAACCTCGCAGACGTCCGGCAGTGCATCCTCTACGACAGTCCCGGGCCGAACGCGCGCCTCATCGGGATCGAGTACATGATCACGCCGAAGCTGTACGAGACGCTGCCGCCCGAGGAGCGGCGGCTGTGGCACTCGCACGTGTTCGAGGTGAAATCGGGAATGCTCGTGATGCCGGGCCCCACGGGCCCCGTGTCGCAGCGGGCCTGGGAGGCGGCCGAGACGCGCGAAATGGAGGAGGTCGTCTCGCTCTACGGCAAGGTCTACCACCTCTGGCAGACGGATCGCGGCGACCAGCTGCCCCTCGGCGAGCCCAAGCTCATGATGAGCTTCACGGGCGAGGACCAGTTCGACTTCGCTAAGTCGGTCGGCGAGCGCGACGCCCGCTTCGGCACCGACTGGCGCCGTAAGAGGGAGATCAGGCAGCACATCCAGGAGCCCAAGATCCATCCGGATGCCGATTCGTGTTGGAAGAGGCGGAATTCGTTCTAAGGCTAGCTGGCTCGCTGGACATCAGGCTGGCACGGGTCGGAGACGGAAGTGCGAAGTTCTCACTCGATAGGCAGGCTAATAAAATCCTCTCTCATCCTGTTAACCATGTCTTTGTCTGCCGATTATAGCTGCGGGTACCGGCCACTAAGATGGATAGTAAAGGTGTAAAATCGACGTATGAAGTAAACATGCAATACCCCAAAAGAAGACATTAAGGTGTTGAAACATAATGCGGATTTCGAACGAGCCCATCAATCGCACTGTGCCTCATTCTAATACAGTTCGACAGGAGCATCGTAGTCTGCAAATTCGCCCAACCGCCTCGTCCTTGGATGAGTCAAAGGGTAAGGCCGATCCCCAAGAAACCAATCAGTCAGGTCTTCCGAGAGGCAACGGTTTCTATCTATCTCCGGATCTCCCAGCCACCAATTCTCAAACTTGGCCCGGGTCTCTCCGCGGGCAGGGCGCTCGTAGTCATTCTTGTCCTCCACCTTCCCGTGAAGCCAGCTACAGAGGCGGATGTCGTCCAACCGCAGGATCTCCTTCATCTGCCGCAACAAGCGAGTCCAAGAGGTCTTCACTAGTCGGATATCGCGCAGATACACGGACCGAAGCGTATCCCTGTGCAGCTGGAAGAAGTCGAGCATCTCCTGCCGATCGGACTTGATTGCGACGAGGTGCACTTTGCGGAGATGGTGCCACTTAAACCCGGGGCGGACGATATCGCGGAATGCCGCGGGATAAAACAGGCGGTTGCTTAGCGAAGTCTGGAAGCCTATGGAAAACGAGTTAAGTTGGGGCATAGCGCTGAGGAAAGATGCTATGACGCCCTTTGCGGTAAGTGGGCGCGCCATGGCGATGTACTTTGTATCGTCTTCATGTATAGTGACATCGGTATCTGCAGTGCTGAACATAAGGTTGATACTCTTCAGGCCCCCGCAATGTGCAAGGATCTTATCGAAAAAACACTTGTCGATAAGACTCAGGTGCAGGTATCCGGCAGTGAGGACTTCGAGGTGAATGCCCGAACCCGCGAGTCCGTGCATGATAGCATCCATCTGGCGGACGCCCTCTGGTTCCAAGGGTTGCATGCTGTAGTCGAAGAAGACATTGAAGGGGCTTTTCTCTTCCCGGTAAAATTCTGGGAAGAAGCTAGAATCGTTTTCCATTACGACAGACCGAAGCGACGGGAGTCTGGAGAACACTTCCCGCAGCACATCGAAGTCCTCTCCCGTCGACAACATCTGACGCTGCTCTTCGATTGCCATCACATAGTGACGGTAGTTTTCCTGGACCTCTTCTACGGAGAGAGGTACCTGGTGGAGGTCACAGCTTTCCACCTTCGGGACGGTATCTGGCAGCCAGTTCGGATTGCATCTCTCCACGTTCTGCCGGTAAGCACCGCGGGTAGTGTACTCGATATACTCCTCCAAGCTAATGGGCTGCTCATTGAGGTTGGCGGCCATGTAGATCAGCGTTTTCACGTGCCGGCTGATGGTGGGGTGCCGAGCCACGGCGCGGAGCTTGTCGAAATCAGCCTTCCAGAGATAGAAAGCGATCTCTTCAAAACCGTAAGCGGCCCCGACGTCAGCAAGGGCCTTGCAGCAGAAACGGATTCGCCGTGCTTCGGACGGAGACAGATATGAGCATATTAGGTGGAGCACCTCCGGAGGGAGGTGTTCGGTGATGGTCTTCATCCCTCTCTTCCCGATGTAATACTCATTGGAAGCCCACGGGCATGATTCGCAATTTGATTGGGATAGAATGTCTAATCAGACCAGATGTGGGTTTTAAAAAGTAGCTCACAAGTCTTGGGCGAAAAGCTTTATAGACAGGTGCGTAGGTACCAACTTGGCGGTCCCGGTCCGTCAGTTGGCCCAAGCTCTAATACTCTCCCAGCCGCGACTTCCAAACACCTCTACTGCATTAAGTGGACCTCGTTACGTCATCGGTAAAATCTGTAATATCTTAACACATACATGCCACATCATACTTCGTCCTGTGGTAAAAACTGTAACAATAACGTATTATTACAGTGGTATGTAGGACTTCGTCCATTGTGCGCCTCAGTACTCTTACTCTGGGCGAGCCTTTGATTAGTCGAGCAGGTAAGAAGCTACCTTTACATCTGCGCTCCGAACTTCAAGAGCCCCTGATGCCGGCGGCGCCGACACTCTAAACTCCCAAATGGAGGAGCCACCGACGTCATAGCCAGAGTTGGCTTTATTGCGTGCCGCGTTCTCCTCGATCCGGTGTTCCAATTCCGCAGCTGCATTTCCTATCCCGTCTCGGGTCGAGGGAAAATGTTCCCCCGTCGCGGAGCCGGAGTTATGGGCATTCTCTGGAAGTTGGTGCTGCGCAGCATTGTATCCTCCTCGCTTAGCTCCTGGCCTCCATGATGCAGTTTACCCCGCTCCTCCGCTCTTTTCACGGCACGATTCGCGATGGCTATATTGTCAGGGGAAAGGAGTTCGACCGATCGTAGACCGAGGCGCCGCTAGATGTCCCGGAACGTGTCCTCGAGAGGAACAACGTATCCGCTGCCGAAATGATCGGTTGCAACGACATAACCGAGAACTTCGTCCGAGGATAGGCTCATAACCCATGACCCCGAGTCCCCGTCGACAATCTCTGTAGCAGTGAGTTAGTGGTGCGCTGCAGTGACAAACCATCTCAGAGTTACCTTTCCGTCATTCAATTTGACTAGTGTGTTGATGGATCCTCTTCTCGGGCCGAGCAGTGACCGCGACAAAACACCCCCCCCCCCCCCCGGGGGGAGGTTGTTGGTATGGTGCCCATCTTTGGGCCTTGTGATCGCCTCATAACAGCTAACGGCTGGTTCCCAAGACTTCGTTTAGATGGCCAGGACTGGAGTAGGGGTCGTTCGTGTTGTGACTCAGATCCAAGTCCTCCTTTAATACAAGGAGGTTGCCACGATCAAGGCCCAGTCGTAATGCCCGGAGCCGATGGCTCTGGACCCATGCATGCCCCCATCGTACGACGTTACAATCTGGCCCTAAGACTTTGCTTTCAAATACTGTCGAGACGCTGAAAGGCTGTGTCGGTTCGTCTAGCCTATGATGAGATTGCTCATCGTCGTGCCCATCTTAACTAGCGCAGAGATTTGTCTCCATCTCCATATCACAGTCCGAGTCACAGTCGGAAACGTACAATTTGTCAGTCTGGAGTGCGGGATCGCTCGCAACAGGACAGTAAATGTCCTCGGTGTCCTCGACGACATCACCTGCCGTGAGTCCATACAGCTCGCATGTTCCGTCGAAGGAAACAGCTTTGATGACGTGGCTCTTCCGTCGGGTGTGGGAAGTAGGTCCAAGTTGGATTGGGAGATCCGCAATACGTCTTTCTCAGCCGTGGGGTGTGTTCAACCTTGCCGACCTTCCAAGAATACATAGACGAGGTCCTTCCCCTGGGGTTCTGGAGGGTGGGGATAGACCTGTGTCTCGAACGAAGGTACAGACTCCTCTCGTTGCTGGCATAGTGCTCGGAGAGACGATCTGCTAAAGAGTTTCTCAACCCGCTTTTGCTTCTTCGCGCCAGTAAATACGACTATATACGGTCTGGCATCTTGTTTCGATGTCCCGAGTATCATCAATCTCAGCGCGATAGGGAGTACCGTCCTGGGCTCTTTGGCACGATATACTTTAGTACTGCTCTCCTAGTCTGGGGTGAGATCTGGTCGAATCGTTCACCAAGGCTGTCCGCTTCTTCGGGTGGCCATCAAAATCCAACCAGATTCTCACTGGGGTTGACCAGTCGGGGCTTTCGTGCCGCGGTCTTATCGAGGGTACTGAAACAGCTCCGGGTTTTCGTCTCGGAACTTGTGTCCGTCATCGTGGCTGGCGTCAAAAGAGCCGAGCCCAGTGGAAGAGAGATATCCACCAATTAGGGCTCTAGTCTTAACCCGAGCTCGGAAGTCATCCTTGTAGGGGGAATCATCATCGTACTTGGAACATGACTTATACGCCACGTTGTGTGCCAACAAAGGACTGCTCAGGAGATACGAGATACGCATTATGTCCTACGGGAACCAAGAAAAAATACTTTCTGTTTTAGGAAGCTACAAGGCAAAGTGCCCTGCAGCCGGCTGAATCACCATCAACGTTTGTGATTAGGGAGCGCTATTGGGCTATCTTGATGGTTGGTGGGCGGGGTGTCCCGGTCATCCAACACCTAGATTCACGTTTGGAGTCTGATTCTTCCATTCCGTCCTCTATAGGGCGCAACCGTGTGCTTTTTATCGCACTCAGAGTTCCGATGTCTTGAGTAACAAGATGATTGTATATTGCTCCCCTCTGATTCGTTTGGTTCCTCCCACTTTCAACTTTCGGTAGCTACTCGAACATCTCCCGTTAGAATGATCATGTATCGAGAATCCCGGTACCCTCTCCAGGATATCGAAGACGACGATACGATCTGAAGGGGCTTAGTCGGGCCCTCTGGGAACGGCATATTTGCTGTTTTAAGAACCAGCCATGCGCCGATTAGGAGTGCGCATGGAGACGCTCACCAAATCTGGACTCGTTCTTGAGCTTCTACCGACAGAACACTGCATGCTACGTTCCGGATCTACTGCCGGGCATCGAGCCTGCTCTTCGGTCTCATGCAGACCTCCGAGATATAATAAATCTCATCAAATCCCTGCCTGGCGCTACTCGTGCAGTACTAATGCAGGAGTACTGGTCTCGACGATCGGATGGTCCGAAAGGGACCAGCATTGCTGGCCAAGATCGCGCGTTTAACTTGGCCGTCAAGATAATGTCGATGGTAACTTGTTCGGCTGAGAACCAAACGGTGGGGACGCTTGAGCTGGGAGAACAGCCCCCTTAAATGGTCGAATCATGTGACATTCGAGACGCCCATCTCGACGGCCTCTCAAAGGCCGGACCTCGGCGACTTGGGGTTCTGGATATCAAATCGTCGATAACTGGCCGGAAGTTTAACAAGATCGGCGGACTCTGCTTTCGTGGCATAGATAACTTTAAGAACCATCTTGCCTACATGGGATTGGAATAGCTTACTTGCGCCAGAGGCCAAACGTACCAAGCCAGGTCGCTGTCGAGGTTCTCCACTCCATTCAAAATGTTCTGATCCCCTTCGGCTCAGACTCGGAATTGATTCTTCGCCATCTGGTGTCGAAGGAGGGTTTCGACCCAGATTGCCCTGAGCACGAAACCCCATTGTGTCAAGCGACGGCGGGGTAGACATCTCCTACAATTATTTCGGCTCGAGGCTGATAGAGCTATTCGAGGAGCTCGAAGGCCCTAGTCCGAGGGGCTACATGGAGAAATGGTATGAACGCAAAAGCGGCGTCCGCGATGTCATGATGGCAACACTCGTTGGTGTCGTTATCGCCGTGATCATAGGGGTGTCGTGCCTAGCCGCTGGGTAATTCCAGACTTGGCTAGCTTACGAGGCGTCGAAGTACCCAGTGGCTCCTGACCCCTGAGAGTGATTCCCCATGTACGATTAGGTCAGGGAAGGTGCCACCCACCTTGCCCATACATAGACTATATACTCCGTATATTGGAAACTCATGTCCAGCACGTCTCAACACACGTGTCACAAAATCACACAAGTCATCCGGCAGGGTTACAGTGGAAGATGCATTAATTCGGCCCCCTGCATTCCGCAAGGACCCACAAGAAAATCTACATATAGATGGACGATGGTCTTTCTCATCTCACCTTCGAGCCCCTAACGCCGTCTACGCCTAGTCCCATGTTCTGTGTGTCATCCATCCATTGTTTCACTATGGCTATATTACAGCCAGCCAACCAGTTCGGCCGGCTCTTCGCAGTACTAGAGAGGGACGCCCTCCCTCCTAAGGCTTCACGATTCGTCCTCCGTATCGGTGTTGGTGGCACTGGTATCTTCCTCTTCTTCCTCAGTTCCGCTCTCGTCGTCTTCCTCGTCAGACTCATCGACCTTCTTCCTCGGCTTCGTGGCGCCGCCCTTCAGCGCGCTCATCTGACCAGCGATCGAATCTGAATTCCCATCAGCACGTGTCCTCCTTGAACTCCAAATGGACAAAAGGTACGATTAATGGAGATGAAGAAACGCAGGGAAAAAAAAATATGGCATACCCTCATCCGGCTCGCTGATCTCGTCCTCTGCCGCTATAGCAACTGCCTTGCTGGCATCTTCGACGCTGAGCGTGACCTCCATCTTCGTGTCGAAGCCGATATAGCTATCGCAGACGACATGCATGACGAAGGTATACTTTCCGGGCTGCGGGGGCGCGGCGAATCCAGGGGCCTTGAGGGTCTGGACGTGGAATGTGGGCTTTCCGTCTTCTGTCAGGATTGGCTTGTCAAATGCGGTGAATGTGCACGGCGGCACGGCCATCTTGCCCTGCTTGCTATCGGAGAGGAAGACGTGCCACTTCGGCAAGTGGTCGCGGGCAAAGTAGGGCGCGTACGCTATCGGCGGCTGGACGGGCTTGGTTTCTTCCTTCTTGACCGGCTTCCCGCTTGCGTCCTTAACCACCTTCTTCTTGCCCAGGAGCGCGTCCAGGTCGTCCTCCGCCGGGTCGATGTCCTCCAGGTCGAGCTCGTCGACCTCGGGCACGTCAGTGCTACCAGGGGGAACGAAGCGGCCTTTAATGACCAAAGTAACAAGAGAGCCGGGAGTGATAACTCGTTCCCCGGTGACCTTGAAAAATGCCTTGACCAGTCTGAGTTGTGGTAGTTGGCGGGCGACGTTGACTGCGGCCGTGTATTGTTCCTCGCTTAGAAGACCCTTCCGAACTGTTAGGCTGCGACGCTGAGCATCCGGCAGGTCCATAAACTGTTGTACCGTTGCTCCGACCTTGGAATCCCCTTCAACGGCCTTAACAACAGCTGGCGTAAAGTGTGGAAGTTGGTATAACGGCGATGCTGCGGGCGGAAGAGCCTGGATAAGACGTTGACTTGTATAGTACGAGGCTAGAATAGGACGGGTGTTGCCATATGCGACGGAAATAGCAGTGAAACAATGGCAGAGAGACTGCGCGATGGGCGCAACCGCAAACTTAGCCTTGTTCAGAGCCGAGTCGCCAAGATTCACACGGCCGAGGTAGGCCCAGAGAAGGGCAATAACCTTTCTCCTAACGGGGCTGTCCACGTCTTGCAGCTTCTCCTTGTCGTTCTCAGACAAGCCACCTGCATACGAAGTGATTTGTCCTTCGGCCAATATCCGCGATTCGATCTTAGATAGACCGGATTCGGCTTTATTTCCCCTAAAGAGGTCCCGGAACTCCTTGCCGTTGCTCAATGCAGTTATAAGGCCTCCGACATCAATGCTCTCCGAATACTCCCGGAACAGCTTGTTCGCGCTTTCGACCTGGACACCCTCTCTCGTCACGCGTTGCGTACCGTACCACCATGATCCAACGTAGTAGGGCAGCAAAACTCCCAGGAGCAGGGCGTATACCAGCACGACGTACTTGCCGTTGCCATCGGAGACTATGAATTTGGGCAGAGCGATGCCAATGCTAAAGCCCTGCTTGCCATCCGGGTGGCCATACTGGATGTAGTTGTTGCGGACCTCTTCGTCGGTAAGAGCCTGGTATGCCTTGGTGTACTCAACCCAGACGTTGTTAAGCGACTCGATCGTCTCGTTCTTGGCGGGGTCTGGCCTAATTTTGTCGGGGTGGAATTTGCGGCCGAGTTTCTTGTAGTGGGACTTGATCTCCTTCTCCGAGGCAGATTCTGAGATGCCCAGAATATCGTAGGGGTTCCAGATCTTATTAACCGATCGCTGGGTGGTCAAGATGAGGTACAACATCCCGATCATGACGGCATAGCCAAGGAGGACGACGATGATGCGTTTGACTCTCCGCTGCTTGCGTTTCTGGGCATTTCGCTGGGACTGAATCAAGTCGGCATTTTCGGGTTTATAATCGGTCTGTATACGTGGCGCGCGAGCTTGGGCATCTGAAGTGGGAGCTATCAAGCTGTATGTGAGAGGTATCGTGACGAAGAAAGATAGTGTAAAGATAAAAAAGGGATAAAATTGCCCTTGTTCGTCATACGAGTAGTCTGAACTCATCGTGTTCCGACAGTGCCCTACGAATAGGGTCTTCTATTATCTCACTGTCTCCTGTGCTCTCTGTTGGTGGTTTCTTTTGGGAGAAAGAGAGGCGTTTGGGTGCAGTGTTCCGGAATATAATTACCACATGCAATGGATGCAATAGGCCAAGGTGTCTCTTCCGGGAATCCCAAAGATGTAATCGTGGCCTCCTAAATTCAAAAAGTGGGTATTCATCCAAAGATACTGAAGTCTCCGCTATCGCCTTATCGATAAGAACGAAACTACTGACAACGGAAACTCGTGTCTTGCATAATACCGCATAGCGTACGCATACTTCCATACCGTAAATGTTACATTAAACAGCATATCCCCGTTGTTCTACGACCGCCACGTTCATCTCTTACAGTTCGTCACTCAGATCCATCGTAAAAAAATTAAAGAAACGTCTTGTCAATCCCTCTCCAGTTTCTGCAGTTATCCTTTCGTACACTCCTACTGATGAAACCAATTTGCTCCAGCAGTTATGGGATTATGTCCGGAATGATCGACTTTGTCACAGCAGGTACTTCAGTGGTTGCTAAAGACCCCTGAATAGCCGGGTACCGTTGTGGACTCTCCTTGGCCACTAGGAATCTGCTACGCATAGGTCGTCGGACGCACTTTATCAGAATACTGGTCTGGATAATATCTCTTCATTAGCTTCATGTAGTCTTCGACCCATTGATTCAAGTCTTCGTCCGAGTAGTCGTCGATCCCGGTCATTTCATCATTGAAAGTAGAATGGTCATCAGCATCCTGGGCCGGATTTGTATCATTCCGGTGCAGAACACGCGCGAATCTTCGGGTTTGCACGTTTACTGGTACTCCTGGCAGGATTCAAAGTACTCTGCGCGGACCCGGCCCTCTCCGGTGCCTCGGTTAACCCTTTCGACTTTGGCAAAAGGGTAAGAGGGTTTATTACCGTTCGCAACCAGTGCTTGCTTGACCAGAGCCAGGTCCGGGAGGCCGCGGTAGCTTTGTGTATGCGCCTGGAGGTCTGGATATTGGCCTGCATGGTAGAACTCGTCGTTTGTTAAGAGTGCCCAACCCGGAGTGCGAGTTCTTTAGACCATGCTATTGGTCGTCTTGGGAGACCATCCCAGTCGGTAAACTTGAAGATAGCCCGAGCCGTTGATACCGAGACAGAGGGGATGATAGCTTAAGGAGGTTAGCTAAGTCCAAATGCCAAGTCGCGACAGAGGTGCGCGGCAAAGCAGGCTGACGTACTAACAGCCCCATCTTGCCCTTGATACTGGGGATCAACCTTCGGATTTGGTTGCGTCTTGATGAAATTACTTTGGATGGAGGATATTGCTTTCCTGTCGCGTTTGCTTGTTGATATTGCATTGTTGGCCAAGCAAAACCTTCGCCATATACGCCCTGCGCCCCGATTCACATCGAAGGGCACGAGACGGATTCGCTCTACCGTATGAGCCGGAGCTTCGTTATCTCCCGGCAAAGGTTTGTTGACAAGTCCACCTGCGGGTTCAAATCGGTGTTGATAATGACAGGTGTGGCTGGGAAAGGTGAAAGCCTAAGAGGAGTACAAATACAACATCGTCGACACGAAATTCATGGCTGCGCTCGTGTTGGATTGGAATGATAAAAGTACTTACTCTGTCATATCCTTAGTTTTGTGGTGTATGTCCGTGACCGAATTGCCAACCATGTTGAGAATAATCTAATGCTCAGCCGGGGGATATTCCAGACGCACCTGTAATGATAGCAAACTTGAGAGGATTCTCTACTGCAAGTCTTTCCTACCGTTTGGAAATGTGAACCGGCATTCCTCATGTCTGTCTTAATAATGTGTGCGGTTTTGACGTTGTGGTTACACTCTTCGGACCGCTCGTTTTCGCCGATTTTTCCCTTTCTCGTTTCCGGTGGTGGCGCGGGTTTACTCAACTTACAAGCGTGGGAGGCAACCGAGCTAGTTGTCGCCTTAAGACTCGTTTTGCTATGAGACTCGGTAGACCTGGCGGGAGTTTGGCTGATAATATCCGACGGCGAGGTCGTCATCCCTGCTGTAGTCGCTTTTCCCGGGTCTTTTGTGTCGCTTATGTCATTCGTTGATGTATCTTTTGTCACAGTCGGTCTGTTTGTAGATTCGCCCCTCTTTGGCGGGTCCGGTACAGGGTCCAGTCTCTTACAATCCGCCTTGGTCTTCCAGCGGCAGCTGGTGCTCACCCCTATCGAGTCCGGAGCCTGTAGTAACGCGTTGTACAGATC
Organism: Monosporascus sp. CRB-8-3; assembly: GCA_004155055.1. NCBI lineage: Eukaryota > Fungi > Ascomycota > Sordariomycetes > Xylariales > Monosporascus > Monosporascus sp. CRB-8-3. The sequence goes on from QJNZ01000842.1 coordinate 20,958, forward strand.
GAAATGCCAGTCAGGCACTCCGCAAGCAGGCCCAACCCAACCACCGAAGAAGGAGGATGCTTCTAACCCATTCTGTGCCAAGGCCATGGCAGCCTGGACGGCAGCTCTGGTTCCCGCACCACCAGGGATGGTGACAATGCTAAACTCGAGGACTATGTTGAAAGCCCCGAGCATGGCGAGACACAAGACATCGTCTAGCTTCGACAATCCCCTAGCAGAATGCCTTACATGGCGCAAGGGAATTCCCCTCGTTCACCCTTTCTGTGAAGCAATAAAAACAATTACCGCTCCGCTGAAAATGAGCTAGTACAGCCTCATCAGAATCTTGCGCTTGCCGGAGGGCAATGGGTCGAGCGGAGGTAACATCTTCCGCAAAGACCCCTGTAAATAACCCCACCAATCAAAAGACAGCCTTCAACATAGAAACCAAGACAGAAGCGAGTTAAGAAGGCTGTGAAAATTGATACTTGCGTTATAAGGACTCGGAAGCTGTCTGCAGGAAGCATAGCGTATATCCATGACTCCTGACGATTCTTTGCCCTTATATACATTTGTTTTATTTTTTAATAACCGGCGCTTTGAAAGCACGCATGTGCCCTGCAGTATGATTATAAAAAGAACGATGAGATCGGCAGGAAGAGGCAAAGCTACTGACTTTCGATTAGCGCGTTTTAGTTTCTTTTGTTAGCTATGTTACCTGATGCTAACTAGTGAGGAATTCACCTGTTCTTTAAGCCTACTTGCGTTTGGTATGTTGCTCTTATAACGAAAAGGGAGCTCAAGTAATTGGTCAGTTCTCCAGGCTGGCGCCACCTAGAAACCGCTATTATATTTTACGACAACTTAATTATATGAAATAAAGCGATAAGAAATTATATAAAAGTTCTTATTATATAATATATATTTATTATAACATTAATCATTATTTTTATTATTAAGTAAAGCGCTATATACATCCGTTATAAAGTTATATATTTTATAATTTACGCTCCTTTCTTATATCTTATACTTTGCTTATATGTTTTTATTAAAAGAAACTGTGTAACATCAAACTTAGTTCAAGCTATTTATTTATAGTTCATAGTAATTAAAATAGACTAAAAAGGTCCTTTTAAAGATAATATCAGAGAAAAGGTGCAACAGCGAGAAAGGCTAGAAGCAGTCTTGCAGTTAAGTAGCAGTACATTAGACCAGTAACGCCTGTCCCTTCTAATATATGGGAGGAAAAGGGCCCTATATACACTCCTACAGCCCGTGTATAGTCCCTATTTAAAAGGTTCCACCTTGGCACGTGGCAGATATTATATTGTTAAGTTATTTAATTATACGGAATAGGTGTTACAGAGTGATTACAATAGTGGCGGGGCGTTCCCGGGTGCATAGGTGTAATATATAGCTCCCATACCAAAAACTAATATATGAATAGCACAACTCCTTGAAAGAAGCCGCTCGCTATACTAAGGGCACGGTCTCAGAATAACGACTCAAGGGCCAGTAGAAGCGGCGGCAAGCCTGGTTGCGGAAGTCGCCTGCATCTCAGGGATATAGGACCTAGAGAGGCGGTCGATTGGTTGATTTCTTCAATCAGCTCAGTAGGGTATCTTAATCGGTTATCTAAGGTTCACGAACTTCTCTTTGCTGAGACTCCTCGGCTATGAGATCCTCCCGTTGCGAGATATGCGCCGCCCCGGTTGATAGGTTGTGTATGGTAATTGGAGGAAACCACTTTATTTATGGTTGAAGTTATGCGGGCAATAAGCACCACTAATATCACCCTCAGTAATACCATGGATCAAGCCATGGCAATACCGATTTTCTACCAGAATTGTGAGACTTAACCAGAGCAGTAGCCAACCTTCTTAGGCTCGCAGCCGCCGGCGCAGCCGTCGTAGAAGACGCAAGGATGGTCAGCGTCGGTGCACACATTCCTAAGAGTGGCAGTATCGCCGTAGTTGAGGTTAATGCCGACAACCTCGCCTCCATCGCGGGCCGTAGTACCTTCCACGTAGACGTTCCTCTTGCATTGAGAGGAGCACTATTCCGGGGAAGATTGGAATCAGCAACTACTCATAGAGGGTTAAAAAGAATGGAAGCTTACGTTGCCGCATGATCGATAGACCTTGCCGTAGTCTTGGGCGTAGAAGTTGATGATCTACGAAATCCTATCAGTTAGCATGTCCCATATTAGGGACTTCGAGTCTTGCTTACGTTGACAGTACCGCAACCATTGTGTTGGACAATCTTGTCCGAAGCGTGGTAGGCACCGCCACCTACGATCCAGGATTCTTGTCCCGCCTTGTCGCCTCTCTGTACCGACATCAGTCATCGTTACCCCCTATGGAAAGTCGGTGACTTACGATGGTGATGGCATCCTCGCAGACGTCCTCAAACCAGACGAACTCAAGGTTGCATGCGCCAAGGCAGTGAACACCCTCCATCTGATTCTTGCCGATAATGACATTACGCAAAGTCGCACCAGCCTCCAGGAGGAAGACGGCATCGTCGTCACCTAGGCTACCAGGTTAACATCTATGGCAAAGTACGGAATCAGGGAGACTGACCTCCTTCGCCCGAACCGCAAGCGCCCGAGCCTCGGTCATATTTTACCCAGCCGGCGTCGAAGACCTGGCCGGCCTTGATCCGGTATGGCGCCGAGAGGCTCTTCGAGTCGGTCGGCACGGGGAGACCGTCCTCGTAGCCCAAGCACGCCAGTGCCGCGGGGACGACGGAGGCCAGAGCCACAAGATTAGCCGAGAAGAACATGTTTGCTCGTAGATCCGATATAAACGTATTGGAACCTAAGGTTGCTAAAACTGGGAATGTTCCTGATGATCATGATGCTCTCTGTCTGATTTATATAGCTGAAAGCAAGCCGTCTGCCCCCTTCTATGGAAGTACACTTAAAGAAGTATCTACTCCGCGAACCACTCTAGTCTCCTTTGACAAATGGGGAAATGTTATGGCGTTTGAGGTCGTGATTAGACTTTCATTAGTGGACAATTTCTCAGCCTTGGGCCTATCGACTTTTCATATGATCTACTGGACAATTGGCACGGCGGTAGTAATGGAGAAAAAGAGATAATGCTTAAAAAGGCAGTGATCGGCAGTTGATGTGGGTAGGAGCAAGGGCTATAGAATCATACCAAGATTTCCCACCTGTAAACTGGAAGGTACACTGTTATTGGAGTAATGCGCTTGGTTTGACCCCAGACTACCTTTCCGCGATTTCCATTTCGGGCGGCGGAACCTTTTGTAGTTCGTCCGTCGACACCGCCGTCCCTCCAAGATGGGCCCTTACTCCACCATTTCCTTGCTGTCTATAGGAAAATGCCGCACCACATAGTCTTTTCCCCTGCCATAGACTGATGCGTTCCTGATCTTGCAGCGCCGATGCCTGGATCTCTGTAAGGTGCGGCCGGAGATTGAGGTTCTCGGCAGGAAGCGATAAGGTTACCCTAAAAGGCTTAGTATGTAAAAACGTACAGGGTAGACTCAAGTAGAAATCTTCGGAAATCTCTAGGCGCGTCAATTGTTGCTAAATTTAATCTATGGACTTCCTGCAATAGCTAGAGGACAGTAGGGCTGTATATATTCGTAAGTAACCGTACAAATAAGCCTGTTATTCGCTTATTATTTCCAGAGATGTATAAAAAGTAATAGTAACTTGCTAAATATAATAGACTAACTTTTTAACTTCAAAATACGGTCGATATGAAATTTTTAATAATAACGATATAAATTACGAAATATAAAAGTTATTAATATAAGTTTTATATTTAAACATTTACTAATTACTTTTAAATATATAAAGACTTTTTTATATTATAATAAATATAAATTTTAACTTATAATATAACCTTTTTTATATAAAGTATTTTTTATCTTATTAACGTTACTTATTACTTTTATTCCTTTAAAATTATAATATAATAATTAATATAAATCGAATAGTTAAATTAAATAGTTAGTTAACTTTTTAACCTTTATATAACCGCTATTAATAAAATTAAAACAGTAACTATTTAAAATAAAAGTAAGCGAAAGCGTAAAAAGATATTAGCGGATATAAACTTAATATCGTTTAAAATAATATAAATAAATATTCCGAGTTTTTAATAGCCGGACTTACGAGCTTTTTAACCTATTAAAAAAGTATAAATAGTTAAAATTTTATTATAATAATTATATTTACTAATTACTAAAATTTAATAAAATAATTTAAAAATTCTTATTATACGTATATATTAAAACATTAGTGATTTTTTCTTTATTATTAAGTAAATTAATTTATAAGTACGTTACTTAGCTTAAACGTTGGATTTTATATAAGCGAACTTTTTTTTATATTTTTTAACGATAAAATTTAAATATATTTTATTTTATTTTTATATATATTCGTAAAGAAAAATTATTAAACTAAACCGGTTCCAAATATTAACTTAAGTTAAAAGCCAATTTAAAAACTGTTATATTATCAAGTTATTTAAGAATAAGTAATAAGTGTTATAATACGACTGAAGTGGTTGCGAGCCAGTATCAGGCGTAAAAAAAGTAATGTGTAGCTTCTATTTAAAAACTAATGTGCGAATAACACAACTCATTGCAAAACGGTGCTGGGAATGCAAAAGGCGGTGCAGCCCGGCAATGCCCGGACAGAAGATGGACCGCAATAAGTCAGCAGACACACCCGTGCCGAATGTTCGATATTGCTAATGCAGGGCTCCGACTAACAGCTAGGATCCTCCTATTGTAATTGCAGCTGGCTTACCAACCTCCAAAACCTTCAGCAAATCGTATCACTACGCAGTCACGCAACCTGAACATATACGCGGTGCCATTGCAGAGACCTCATCAAGGGCTACGTAGCATGACATCGACCTTCAACAATGGGTTCATGAGTTGGAAGCCGAAAGGATTGATTACTGTTGGCCTGAGGCCACCGCCGTGGTCAAATCTACTGTGGACTCCAACTCCTCATTTGAGCTCCCATCCTTTCTCATCCCACAGAGAACACAGTCTGCAATCAAGTCACAGTTACTATTATTGACGCCATCATTTTCCTCCGGTTCTCCCCTAAGCCTAGGCCCCGGTCACGCACGCTACAACGTCCCGACCTATAATGTACTCTCATAATGCCGCGGTTGCTGCCATCACTCCGCCCTACGAGACGGCCATGCGAGCCCAATCCAAAAGGCTGGCGAGCCGCGCTACCCCCCGCCTACGGGATGGCCGCAGATCACGTAGGAGTGGTTTGCGGCCATGGGGAAAACAGATACGGTAATCGAGCTCATGCGTCACATACCTTACTTTCAGCGAAAGGGGTGGGATCTCCACATCATGTACGAAGCAAAGCCGGTGAACTATATTGACGACGGGTTCTGCCAGCGTATGGCAAGGAGGAGTCGAGAGATACGGGATGCGGACAGGGAGAGAGAGGACGGAGAGGATCCTATCGGCCTGATGTCCTCTGTCTGGCCGATAGGGGCGAAATGTGTGAGTACGGTTATGACATGCTTATCGATACGAAGTATGGCTTTGTCGTTTTAGAGAGGGAGTATTCTGAGATTCCGGACTACTGTTACGAAGGATGTATCGAATTTGACGACGAAGACGAGTATTTCAAAGCGAACCCGGAACCCTGGAGAGACAACCCCACGTTCAGAATCGAGGCCTTCTTCGAGATGTACAAAAGGCAGTTCAAGGTCATGAATTGGATGGTGCTGCTGGAAGTGGACGGTAGAGGCATGGTCTGCGAACTCCCAATCGACCAGAGCCCGGGAGGCCCGGGCGACAGAGGTGATGCTCTGAGAATGCAGATATTAAGTCGGATGGCCAGGCAATGACGGAGAAGGAAGCGGCTGGGACAAAGACACGGCAGAGCGGAAAATGATAGCTGTGCACGACCGGGGGCTTCTTTGATTATGGGTCATATATGTAGCAAAGAAAAATTCCATATCCCCGAACCCTCAATATCATCCTCACCCGGAGCTTCCCTGCTCACCCAGCACTCCTAGCACCCTCTGCCTTGGCGAGAATGGTCGTATGGTAGGTATCTAAGTATCAAACCGTTAGCATCAATATACAAAGCGACCAAACAAAGAGTTCTCATACCTTAAGCCACGTGCTGGCGGCGCTTGTGGCTATCAAGCTTCGACAGGCTTGTGAACGCCTCGTCGCACTTGTCACACCTGTGGACAGGGGAAGCAGCATTCTCGAGGAATCGCTGGTACGCAGAGGTCTTTCCCTCCGGAGGGTGTTTCTTGCAGATGTGTGAGGCCACATCTTTCGTCGTGTTCTTGATAGCTCGGCATTTTCCGCCGTTGCATAAGAATTTCGTGCCGTTCTGAGTGAGGACGCCATTTTTCGCTCTTGCCTCGGCCGGTGTAAGCGGACGAGGAGTCGGCTTCGGCCGGGGAGCGGGACGGGTTGGGGCCATGGCTAAAAAACCAGAAAACCGATTAATGCCGATGGATCGGATGTCACGTGATGTCTCGGATGTGCTTCGGCTGTGATCGGTTGGATTAATCGGTTTGTGTGGCGGTGGGGAATGGTGGTTGTGGCGGTGAAGAAGTTGAAGAAGTGGCGGTGCTGTTTTGAGAAATGTGGCGGAAAAGTATGCCCCACACTAAAATTTAAGCGCTCCTGCCATATACAAAGTTTAGCTCCTGCCTTGTACTAGTGGTAAATTCGGGGGCTAGTATCGGGTAGGTCCGCTCCGACGTGGAACGGGGAACACCTATGTACCTATCCTTCAGTGATGTAACCGCATTGTCCTGTTAAGACAACTGTCGTATTTGATCGTGAACACCTCTTTATAGCGCTATGCTAGATCTATGTACGGTGCTTTCAGACAATGGCACCAGTATGACATCGATAGACTTTGGCAGTAGGCCAATAGCATTGTTCATTAATGGTGAGATAAGGTGAGAAAAGACTTCCCACGGATCTGTCCGCTTATTTTCTCACTGCACGAGTCACTCGAACGATAGACCCCTCGGGCTGGATCACTAAATCTAACGAGCAGCTACAGTCCACTATGTCCCCCGATATTCAGATACTGGCGAGGGGCCCGACGCCTGCGCGAATCGACCTGTCTTTCATGCGGATCCAGTATACAGAGATCACCGCTGGACAGCCGGTGAAAAGCATCAGGTACGTACGTGTGTTTCCAGGCGTGCTTTCGGCCAGATGCTGATGTGCAGCTCCCAGAGTTCCGTTCGGGCGACTGGAACGTGATAGATCTCGTGTGGGACGAGGTCCGGGGTGCTCCCACGATGTCCAACCCCCGTAACGCCCACATCGCCAGCGCAGAAACCTGTTACCTGGTCTCCATCGACTACTTCGAACTCAAGACGCTGTCCCAGCTGCCGTTCACGAAACTACTGGGGCACCGCAGCGATACGCTATATGGTGACGCATCACTTATTCCCGGGCCCATGCTGATCAAGATAGCCGAGGTCCCGCCAGTGGACCTGGTGGAGAACGAGACGGTGGTCTACGCGGCCCCCGAGCGGACGGCGATCACACCGCGGTTCCTCCCAGACGTCCCCAAGAGCACATGGATCGTCGGATTCCTCGTTAAGGACATCGAGGGCAGAGCGGCGGGCGATCGCGATTTTTCCGCCTGCGAGGAGGCCCTGGAGAGACTCCACGACGAGGGCTGGGTGCATCACGACGCGCATTTAGGCGATTTCGTCGTGAAACCTGATGGTACGGTACTGCTTATAGATTTCGAGTACGCTCAGTCATGTCAGGGCCAGTGGAGATTTGAAGAGAATATGGCAAACGTGCAGATCTACGAAGGTTGAGGAACCACCCCCCCAAAACCCTCCAAAAATTGAACAACAGCGTGAAGTGGGACTGTCGAATATATGGTAAGGAGAGGATCCGAAGTTACAGCCACGTTCAAGATACAGTGGAGTGCTAATGAATTAATAGCAACATATACTACACCTTCGCTCCGGGGCCAAGTACATGCCCAGACTCTTATAAAACCTCCAAGCATTTGCGAAAAGGTCAAGTTGGCTGTCCTTAACCAACGTAGCGAGGAAATATGTGGCTGAGGCTTGGGCGTTAGCAGTGGAGTTGTTTTACGAAATGTAATAAGAACTGCAAATAAATGTCGCTGCATTAAACGACATTTACCATTATAATGCCGGAATTCCACATAATCCAGCAGAACGTCGACCCCTGAATAACATCGAGGAGTAAGACCATATTTTATGACAATCACGATTCCGATGGGTCCGACAAGACCGGATCTCTCCAGATGTCTAATACCCTATTCCCATCATGCTGCAAAGTCGGAGGAAGGGCTTTCGAACAGTATTCCGATCCAGGGGGGCTAGATCTTCAGCGTTGTGTGGCAATGTAGATCACGCATAGTGTCAAGAAGCTACTGGCAATTCGTGGATAGCATAATCGCAGAGGAACGTAATAGGGGGGTTCGCCCCCCCCGAATGTCGCGGCTCGTACTTCCTAGTATTCATCTGGTAGAACTTATTCCAAACGTGAATATTAGCTCTGCTATGCACCTAGACTCGGATATATCTGGTCCCAAGGACACATGTTTGTCACAAGGCGCTAAGAACTGAGCGTGGCAGAGCTCATAGCCGGGCGTGGCCGTTATCTTCCCGGACAGGGGGACTGTGGAACCAGAGAGGGCACTCGCATTCCCCCAGAGAGTCCAAACGATAGTTTGACCTAGCAGCTGCAGGCCATATACGTACGTATGGTTATGGACATGTCCACTTCCTGGTGCGACTCTCGCCGGTTTCACGGCCTCACCATATTATGAGCCAGAACTGCCAGCGGGCTACAGAATCATCAGATGATAAGGCCCACCACATAGTCCACGACGTTAAAAATGCTTAATACCATGCAATTAATGCGAGATGAAACAGTATCCGAAAACACTATTACCTATAGTACACGTCACTCTAGAGTCCTAATATGAGTTGATTGATCCGTCTCTTCCGAGCACTAACACATCAATTCTATTACCCGATTGAGTCGGATCCGGACGCTCTCACTGATGTCTTCCACGAACCACGTTTCATGTTTGGGCTTCTTCGACGTCCGCCTTCTTATTCTCCTGCAGTTCAGGGGCCACTGTTTGCTCACCAGCTGAGGCCTTGTCGTCGCGCTTCTTCATAGAGCCCCATCTAATGAACAAAGCTCCCACCGCTGATGCGCAGCTGAGCGCCAACGATATGTAAAAGGTCGAGAGCAGAGAGGCGCTGTACGCCTCCCTCCCCTCTTCCTGAAGCTCCAGTGGTAGCGTATTCATGATATCAGCGGCACCCGATTCCCGGATCGAGTACAGATCTAGATCCGGGACGATGGCCTGAAGCCGCTTGCGCAACTCGCCTTGGAAAATGCTCTGCCCTACCGCCACGAAGACTGAGGCGCTGAGGTTCTGGACCAAGGTGATAAAGGTTATCCCGATAGGTACGTCCTGGGTAGGTAGTATTGTTTGAACAACATAGCTAGGCTGACCAAAGCCGAATCCGACACCGAATCCATATAGTAATTGATAGCCGATGATCCGGGCCGTAGGAGTGTTCAGGTTCATGGTCGTAAGCAATGCAGCCCCCGCGACTGCAAGAGCGGTACCGATGATCATCCCAGGATTGTAATAGCCAATGACGACCGTGAGCCCGCCTGCGACGATGGAACACAGGACATAGCCTGCTATCAGAGGGGTAAGCATCGTCCCAGAGGAAAACGCTGAATAGCCGTGTACTGTCTGAAACCATACTGGAAGATACAAGACTGCAACGTAGATGCCCCCTGTAATACACATAGCGTAGCTGGCCGAAAGCCAGACGTCACGACTCCGTGCCAGACTGCTGGGTATCGTGCGCGCCTTTCCGGTTATCGTCGTCATCTGGATTACCACGAAGGCAATGGCAAGAACCCCAAAAACGACAAATAATGCAATGATACGTCCATCGTTCCAAGGGTATGCTGATCCACCCCACTGCAACGCTATCAAAAGGCATATCAACGCCGCAACCATGCATACCGTTCCAGGAATGTCAAGCTGTTGGCACTTTTGGAGAACGCTGAGCGACCGAACGGAGGGCTCCGTAGGCGTACGGACAAAGAAGGCGCATAAGACCACGGTAACTGCACCCAGAGGTAGGTTGATACCAAAGCACCATCTCCAAGTCGTACCGTCGGTGAATGCTCCTCCTAGAAACGGACCAATAATGGCCGCTAGACCAAAGGCGCCCGACATGACACCAAGGTAAGCAGCCCGCCGGTCGAGAGGAATTATCTTGGTGGTAATTAGCATGCCGCCTGAGAAGATGCCGGCAGCCCCAAGGCCGGCGATGGCTCTTCCTATGATCAAGGCCACCGAATTGGGGGCAGTCGTGCAGATCAACGAACCAATTTCGAACAAACCAATGGCGCCCATGTATATCGTTTTGATGGAGAAAAGGCTATAGAGCTTGCCGTAGAATAGCTGAAAGCTACTCAAGGTAAGCAAGTACACATTGGTCCACCATCCTAGGTCGTCCAGGGCATTAAATTCGTTGCTGATGACTGGGGTAGCCGTAGCCAGAATGGTTTGATCCTGTGGTCTCTATCAGATGAATCCCGGATTACTTTCAGATGGAGGGGAGTTTATGGGGAGCGTTTGCAATGGGACGTTCGTCATAGGCCAGTCGATTCGGCAAGTAATGGACAATCGTGGGGCTTACCATGCCAGTTAAAACGACAGCCAAACAGAGGGCCACCATGATCAAAAGCAAGCGAACTGCGCTCGGTTGCGCAGACCGCGTTGCGTCCATGGAAACCATCTCCATGTGCAGTGGTGATGCTATCTACAATGCACGAAGAATAGCGGAGGATGAGGGAGGGGCCGTGAAGGCGAGTTTGTCTGTTTGGTAAAGAACGTGAACCAAGGAAGCAAGGGCAGATGCTGCAGGTACAGGTGACCAGCTAATACTCCTACACTACAATACGTCCAAATAACAACCTTAGAGTCCTACAGAGAGTACAGGTAAAACATGTTTGAAAAGGGTAAGAATTCCATACATGTGTATCTAACGGATCGAACATGACTCTGCTAAGCCTGAGATTGGCGGCCTTCGGCGCCCCCAATTTGAATATGTTTGCTTCCAAACAACTTTTATCGGGCAGCTAGACCTACATGGTGATAAATCATAAATTAACGGAGGGTTGCACGACACTGGATACCTGGGCATGTACTACTATGTATCTACTGCAGTGTACCTAATTGAATGCGGTAGGACTTGGTGGTACTTGCTGCGGGGCTTTTCCATACTTAGAATGTACAAGTTAACAAACACAGCCTTATGCAAACTGCGGGCACTAAAAGCTAACTGCATCTTGGCATTCCTTCTTGTCCTTTACGTATATGCCGGTTATATGTATCTACAGGTATGTGGCTGAGTTTCCATTTCTTGATTCATTGGGTGAGGACATACATCGATGCTAATTGGTACGGCAGCTTCGGACCCTTTTCACGTTACACCCGGGAAACGGATGATAGCTGATTAAAAGGCCGTTCCCACCTTGCAAGGGGCAGATATTTGGGAGGCAACGTCAGCGAGCAACAAAGAAGCAGGCTGTGTGTGACACACAACTGTTCCGCTCGAAACGTAGAAGAGGGGCTGTGTTTGAAATCAACCTGGAATCAAACGAACCCATTACAAAGGAGCTCGAAATTTCATCCACATCTGACCCATGACGTGCTCTCTATAAGTCCTGTTTGAGCCCAACAGTGGAAAATCCACCTACGATTCAGTCGTCTTCCGAAGTGCGGGTTTCAGGCTCTAATTGATACCGGCCTTTCTACGCTTTGCGAAGAGTGATCTCTACCTTCCATCATGGAACTCATTGATGTTGCAATTATCGGAGGCGGGCCCGCGGGTCTCACGGCCGCCAGCACTCTGGTCCGTCAGCTACACACGGCCGTGGTTTTCGATTCCAAGACCTATCGAAACGCGGCCGCAACACATATGCACATGGTGCCGACCTGGGACCACCAAAACCCCAAAGAATTCCGCACAGAAGCCAAGCATGACGTCGAGTCCCACTATTCGTCTATCAGATTTGTCGACGTGGTGGTGACCAAAGTCGAGAAGAAGAACGATTCCCATTTCGAGGTTCATGATTCTGATGGGAAAGTCTGGGGATTTCGTAAAGTGATCCTCGCTGTTGGCTGTTCCGACACCTACCCAGATATCGAAGGCTACGAGCAGCTATGGGCTAAAAGAATGTGAGATATTTGATAGGGCTGACACGTAAGATACGAGCATACTAACGAAAACCATATAGATTTCATTGTCTCTTCTGCCATGGCTACGAAGATCGAGGTAGCAGGTCTTCTGGAGTCCTTGCTGTGCCTCCTATCTCGATGCCCGCCTTAGCAATTCATATGGCAGAGAATGCCGCCCAACTTAGTGACGAAGTCACCATCTATACACACGGCAACGAGGAATTGACGGGTCAGCTAAAACCTCTTGTCAAATCGACTTTCAAAGTCGAAAATCGCCCTATTAAACGCCTTCTTGGGGTAGAAGGAGGTGCGAGAGTCAAAGTCGAATTCACAGACGGAACATGCAAGGAAGAAAAATTCCTCGTCCACAATCCGCAGACCACTGTTCAGGGCCCCTTCGTCGCTCAACTTGGAATTACCACAACCCCGATGGGAGACATTTCAGCCGACGCACCTATGCATCAGACAAGCGTTCGGGGGGTTTTCGCTGCTGGAGATTGTATCACGCCTTACAAGGTCATTCCAGGTGCGATTTCGAGTGGTTGTAACGCGGCGGTTGCGGCTAGTACACAACTGCTGGCTGAAAAGTATGGCCAAGAGCCAATGTTCTAGCTCTGTTTCCATGGGAGGTGCGAGCACTTTACGGAAGTAGACCCGAGCTACTGGGTCGAAAAGCCTATTGGGACCATTGGTGTGAAGTTTCATCCGCGAGTTTCATGTCTCTTCACTAGCAATCTATCTGGTACTGGGAACAATTATCGTGTGGTTGTGACTGTGGTGAGTCTCAAGCTAGGGGAGGCTTTAATTACTCCCTTATTCACGGTGTAATAATAGTCTAAGGACGAGATTGAACTGGCTCGAATTATGCGTTTTTACACGCGACATGACCTCAACATAGAATTTCTAAACTCTGCCCAGTAACAATATCCAGGCCCCACGGCCCGGCTCTGACCAGGAGCTACACTCCCCAGTTGGCAAGTGGTCAGAGGCTGACCTTTACGTCGGTATTGATGTCCGGCAATGAGATAACCCGTTTTTCCGTCACCACCCGGTTATCTCCAGAGATGACAACAGCCCCCAAAAATCAACCCACGCTGATGGCTTGGGAAGAGAATTCTCGCATCGCGGCTTGCCTCCAGCTCCACAAATCCAGCGCGGGTGGCCTCCAGGAATCATGCGGGGACCAATAACAACTCAAGCACAAAATAAGACTCCACGGTGTAACCTTGCCGGAATATGCGGTCATGCCCATGCTTTATAGCAAGTTCCCTTTGGGCCAACGCCGAGATTGCCACGCATAATCTGTATCGTCAGACAAATATACTAGTCGGCATCTTGCCATTCCTGGCACGGGTTGAGCGTCGGCAAAGATAGCGTTGCATTGTTCGGCACCGCCTTTTCCTATGAACTTTCGGACTTCCGAGAGCATTAGACGGTAGGCACAAAGACGCCATGCCTAATTCCGATAAGGTATTGGTTGAACTAACTGAAGTTGCTCCGAGTAACCTCATTTTGCCCACTGAAGAAGGTTACACTCATTCGTCCATTGGCTATGAGCTACAAGTTCAAAGCATTCTTGTTCCTGTAACTCAACCTACCTTAGAATCCATCTTTACCCGGACCAGCAACTCCACGGCTATATAAGGACGCTGTCGTACTACTTAGACACTCGAGCCATTCTTCTACACCTATCACGCAGATCCAAGACTTCCCCAGCCGACTGCTTTCTTTGCCCCAATACCACAGTAAACAACCACACCCATACACCGCAATCGCACTCAACGAAAAGTACTCTACCCTTATTGACATTTATGTACTTGCGATCTAACTTGCGCATAGTAGCAATGCGCTTCTTCGTTCTCGCCAGCCTTTTTCTTGCAGTCGCTCAGGCGGCCCCAGCTCCCGCACCCAAGGCTGAGCCCGAAGCTCTCCCCGTAGCGGCGCCGGCTGATGACGACATCATCGAACCCAAGGCTTGCTGCCTCTGATTTCTCCGAGGCGAGGGAGCGGGGACATGTGTGCTGAGAAGAGAGATATGTTCCGATAGCCTGGAGAGGGAGCTTGGGCGTGATATCACGGCACGGTAGATATCTATGTTGGTGTGCTCATTCAACTGCAAAACATACAGCCCAATATAGCACGCGGATGGCTTTGAGCTAGCCCGTATGTCCACTATGCACACTTCTCTTTACCCGTATATTCTACAACATGCCAGTTCGAGCTATCCAGCTACGCCTTCCACGTGAAAAGATGAAATGTACGCCGCGACCGTGTGCTGCACAAGTCAACAATACAAATAAACCCCTCGGTTCTAGATGTCCTTAACCCCACACTACATGCAAAACGAACTAGATCCCAAGCTACAAACCGAGTTGAGAGAAACGCGACTCATTACCGCATTATCAGTTTTCCCGCAAATCGGGTGAGGCTACAGGATCGGTGACTTGCAGTACGTCGGTTTTTGGGGAGGCTCGGGGATCTGCAGCCGGCCATTCTGGACCGCGTTCTTTGATTACCACGTCGCGAGCATATGACCATATACAATGTTACATTCCACAGGCGCCTCTTGTGTCTTCCCATCATACTATAACCGTACGAATTCTTGCGACAGCGGGGAATCGCACTTTAATTTTGCGGGCTTTTTACTTTTCCGACTGCCAAGCTACGGTGTGTCATAGGGATCACTGGGATAAAACCCAAAATTTATGAATATATATACGCCCGGGTAAAATTAAATATATTTTTAATAAATTAAGCAGAATTCGGTTATAAGATTAAACAAAATTATGTTTTAAATAGATATTAGCTTAATATAAATAGGCTTGAATAAGGTTGTATAGGTTTGTATAGGTTTTTATAGTTTTGTAATAGTTTTATTAAACCTAAATTAATTTTATTAATTTAGTATACGTATTATTATTTAAGCTTTTGTTTTATTTAATTTTATTTATTTTGTAATGGTTTGCTTAATTAATTACGGTTAGTTTTTTTTTAAATATTTCCAGTTTATTATTTGTTTGGTTTGTAAGAAAGTGTTTGTATTAGTTGTGGACTTTATTTTTTTTTTATTATTTTTTTTTATTTCGGATAATTTTATTTAACCTTAGAATATCCCGGCTTTTTTAGTACCAGTTGTTATTATATTTTATAAACCGTTATTTATTTTTGCAGAAATTGTTTAATTAGTTAAACGGGAGCGTACGAAGTTTTTAAAAATTAGATCCGAATTTAAATTAATTTTTAACGATATTATTATCGTTTTATACGTTAGTAAAGAGTATTTAATTAATTATACGTTTTTTAAAACGCGGAAGATTAAAAGTATTATTAAAGGTTAAATTATATTAGTTTTGCTTGAAATTATTAATATTTATTACGATAATTATAAGGTTTTTATTAAGTATATATTTTATAAATAGAACGTAAAAAAATAATACCGTTAGGAAAAAGGTTAGGAGTTTGTAGGTAAAGTACGATTAAAGAATAAATAAGGTTATATAGTTTTGTTATTAGATTTTTTTAAGCGTATTTAATTTTAAAATATTAAATATGTAAGTAAGTAAAATGTTACGAAAGATAAGTTTATTGTTAATATTTTATATAAGTTTATTTTTGGGGAATTAAACGAAAAGGAAAATAAAATATTTAAAAAAAGTAAAGGTAAAGGTAAAAATAAGTTATAACGTAAGTTAATTTTTTATCGAAGTTTTTAATAAGTTGGTATAAAATTTAGTAAGGATTATAATATTATGGATATTATTATAGCGGTGCGAATAAGAAACGTATTAAGGAGAATTTTTTCGATTAATTCCGTATTAGCCGAATCGTTTTTATTTAGGGTTAAATATAAACCGAAGTTTTTAATTAAGGTAAAAAAAATATTTTTTATTATAAAATAAAAGCTAATGGAAAAGGTTGCGGTTAAGTTTTAATTAGTATAAGTTTATATAGATATGTACGAGGTTTTAAAAGTTTAAAGTGAAATAATATTATATAAAATAATTGCGGATAATAGTATATAGGGGGTTGCGAAAAAGGAAGATTTGGTACGGGTTAATCCGGATAATATAGAAAGTTATATAGTTAAAGGGTATTAGGATTTATTTTTTTTTATGGTAACAAGGGTTGTTAAAAAGAAAAAAAATTATAGCGATATGGAAGGAAAGGATATAAAAGTTGTATAGGTTGGAATAAATTAAAAAAAGGTAGATTAACGTATATAAATTTTTATTATAGGAATAGTTTTCCGTTTTAAGTTATATAAAATTATTATTTTCGTTATTAAACGTTAGCTGGTTTAGTTTACTTAAATTAACTTTAAGTTTGCGATACGTATTTTAAATATAGGTTTTCGGATTAATTTTAAGTTTAAGGAATTTTTTTAAGGACGGTTAATATCTGTTCCGTTTTTAACGAGTAAGTTCGTCCTTTAAATATAAATATTAACGAAGTTAGGGTTTATTTCGGGATGTATTAATTTGTTTTAAAAGGAAGTTATTTATTTTTTCTAAAATATTGTCGTATATATTTATAGTAACCTTGGGTAAATACGTATTAAGGTCGATTTTATTTTTTTTAATTATAGTTATTAGTTTCGTTTATTATTTACGGTTTAACGGAATTTTATAATTTATAAAACTTTTAATAATATCGGGGTTTATATATAAGTTATGTAAAATACCGGGGATAACGTAAGGATAAATAAGCTGTAAGCGAATAAAATAAGTATTTTAAGTTTAAACGAAGTTATAGAATTTTTTTCGAAAAATAAATATGTAAATATAAATTAACGTAATACAATTAAAGGTTTTTGTTTTTTTTTATAAGCATTAATTTTATAATCGGCCGAAAAATTTTTACGATTAAATACAATTAGTTCCGTATAAAAATATATAATTAAAAATCGTATTTATTTACTAAAATATAACGCGGTTTTCCGTTAATTTAATTTATTAACTTTCGATCCGTTAGTTTTAAGTGCTTTTTTTATAATATTAAATATTTTTTTATTATAACCGCCTAATATAAGCTTGCATAAGGCTGTATTTTTTAAAAATAATTTATATAAAGTTGTAAAAAGTTAAAAAAAGGCTAGGTAATATATTATCGAAGGAAAATCGAATTAATTAACTGGGTTTTCGATAAAAATCGAAGTTAAAAAAAAATTATTTATTTTTTATACGTTTTAAAAGGTAATAATATATAGTTATTATAAATTTAATTTCGATATTATGGTCCAACCGGATAAGTTAAGGGATATAATTAATAACGTTAATAATATATAAGTATTAAATAAAAACGGAACGGAAAATAAAAACGTTAAAACCGACGTAAAACTATATAATATAACGTAAATAAATGTTTATACCGGCGTAAATTTTGAATTTATATTACGTAAGTTTATAATAAATATTTATAAATAAAATATAATTCGGCTTTAAAATAATCTAATTAACGCAGTACTAATATAATTTATTCCAACGTTTACGGACTTTTACGGGGTGGAATTTATTATAAATAATATAAATAATACGTTAAAAAAGGTTAAAACCTTTTTACTAAAATTATGTATATAAAAACCGGAAACCAAAACGGCGTAAAAAGTTGTAAATAATTTGTTTACGGACGAAAAAAGTTCGAAAACGGTCGATTTCGTTAATAAAAACCGTAATAATATAATAACGAAAAATATTAAGTTCGCAACGGATACGTTTAACCTTAGTAAACGAAATAACGAAGCCTTTTTTCCGGAAATGTTAGTAAATTTTATTATTATTATACCCGAATTTATAATAAAAGTAACTGATACAAGTACGTAAAACTTCGAACGCGTTTATACGTATTTTACGTCGGAGTATGTTTTATTTTTATAGGCGTTGTTAAAACGTTTTATAAGTAATTTCGACGTAGTAAAGGTTAAATAAAGTTTGTATAATTTGGTTTAAAAAGGTAGAAAAAAAATAAAGCTAAATAAGTTATTTACGGTATGGCTTAAAATTAACGCGAGGGCAAAATATATTATAACGAACGTAAAAACGAAAAAACGAAACGATAAAAATTAATTACGGAAAAAAGAAATTAATAAAAAAAAAATAAAGCTCGTATAAGGTTATATAGGGATATATAGGCGTATATAAGCTTATAAAGATTTTTCTTAATTTTATTTATTATTATTTAAAATTTTATATTATATATATAATAAATAAATAAATAATTTTATTAAATTATTAATAAATTTAATTTAATAAGTAATATTATATATTTTTAAAATATTTTAATATTATTAAAAATTAAAAATAAAAATTATAAATTTATTTTATTTTTTATTTTATATTATATTAAAAATAATATTTAAAATAATATTAATAAATATATTAATAAATATATTAAAAAATATATTTATATTTAATAAATA
>QJNZ01000843.1:0-39465 GCA_004155055.1 Monosporascus sp. CRB-8-3
CCCCCCCCCCCCCCCCCCCCCCCACACCCACAAAAAAAAAAAAAAAGAAAACCTCCTCGTCCTAGCGTCCGCAGATGTGACTCTCCGGTGCCTTAAGCAAAGGGGACGGGCTAAGTAAAGGCTCAAGTAGTGTACGGGGTCGTAGTATATAGCTCTAATGGGAATATGATACTTCTCGTCTAATGGAATAGATATGATGCCGCAAGCCCCTGCTGCTGAAGTTTTCTATATCCGCGTCCAGAGTGGGCTGATAGCAACCAACGACCCGCGCAGGCCATTTCGGATGTCGTCGCTTCAACGCGGCAAACGGCCACCAGGGTGCTGGTGGATTTGGGGTAAGGATTTGGGGAAAGGGCGCGCGGCCCGTACAGTTTGTGCCCGCCATCCAGTCAGGACCATCCGGCGACCTTGCGTAAAGGGGTCCGGCCGCCAGTCCGGCCGTCCGCATTCGGAGCTAGGAAAATTTCGGTGGGACCACCCCACGCATATGGAGCGGGCAATTAAAGGTGCTGCGATTGAGTCATTCGCAGGGTGCCGGAGAGTAGTTGATAAAGAAAATGTCATGCTCCCGCGCTATTAATAACACGACTATTAATACCCTTAAAGGCTTCGATATATATTAAATAATTATAAAAATTTAATACCGCAGTTTTAAACGAGGTTATAACTATAATTTAAAATTTTACTGTTTAGTTTCTTAATTTATTATATTATAAAGTTTAAAATCTCCCTAGAGGAGACGTAACCGTAGAACCAAATTGAATAAATGGATAGATTGTGTTATCGGTTGCTAAGTTTTACTAAACCCTAACCTTACAGATTGCCCAGTTATGCAAGCCCCTATCGACGACCATTTTTGACGGAATTCTGGACGGTTTTCGTAATCCGGAGTAACCGGATAAATTATCGTTTGTAATTTTCCTTATATCGATTTAAAAGTTAAATTTCGACGTTTTTAAACCCGTTATCGTTATTTTCTAATTTTGTTAATAATTTTTTTATAAGCCGGATATTTTTTGGTATAAATTTACGTAAAAATCGATTATTTCCGTTATTTTAAATTAAATCGTATCCGAAAATTAAAAATAAAATCCGATTTTTTTTGAATAAGTTATTAATATTAACGGAAATATCGATATATTTTGTTCGGCCAATTATTTTATTTAAATCGGATAATTTAATCGAAATTATTTTTGTCGAAATTCCGGAAATACGGAATACTGGGACTTTATATTCGGATTTGGCCGGTATATTTTAATTATCTTAATTAATAAGGGTTTAAGAAACCTTAAGATTAATCGAGATTAAAAAAGTTGTAAAATTAGCAAAAGGTCGCAAAGCTATCTTATACGGACTTAAAGTTTACCGCGAAAAGCTTAATATCTTCTGAGTCATTATCTGAGATTCCCCCTGCCAAACCAGGGCATAAGGTTTATCAGGGTCGAAGCTTATCGGCATTGCGCAAGTAAGCCTTCTAAGTTGATATTAATCGAGAAATTGCGTACTTATAGGGACCTAACAATCGGCTTCAGGATAAGGCTTTTCGCGACCGAGATACAATCTATCGTTACCGTAAAAACCATTAATAATTACCGTATTCGAAAATACTGGGTAAAATATTTATCGTGTTAATTATTAATATAATTACTTTATGTCTTTAGCTTAGCCTGGATAATACGGCTTGAACCTAACGACCTTGCATAAAGTTTAAAAATAATAAAATAACTTAATTATAAGAAATACTTTTAAAAATTTATTTAATATATTTAATTATTATATTATACTTTATAAAATAATATCTTTATATACTCTTTAAATCTTTTAATAACGATTAAATTTAACTTATTTAACTAAGGTTTATATTACTTATAATTAACTTTTATTTTTTTAATATTATAAAATTATTTATAAATTTACTATTATAAATTATAATATCGTTTTTATAAACTATTGCTTTAAACTAATAAGCTTACTATAAAGGCGTATAAAAACGTATTTATTAAAATTAATCGATTTAATTTTTTAAAAAAATTAAAGTATTTTTTTCGTTTTATTAAAGAAATATATATAAAATAGCCTTTATCGAATCAAAGAAAAGTTCGTCGATATTATGACAGCAGTGGCAATTAGCGAAAGCACAGACTACTACCAATAGGGGGTTAGGACTAGAGAATACATAGCACACTTTTTCTGTATTTATCTAGAGATTCGGGCTTCCTTTTCTCTCTTTTATTCTTCAGCTTAGTATTTCACAATATAGGTAGCTTATACTAGAGCTTTGCCTTTAGAACTCCATCTTATGCCGTAACAGATATAGAAATATTCGAAAGAGTTTTTAAAAAGAACATAAATAAAAGTTAATATAACGATAAAAAATAATAACATGTAGGCAATTGTGTTGCATTCTTCAGGCTGTGGTTCTGTGTGTCCTAGTTCTAGGTTCCTCATTTCCAACTGGGGGAGGAGAAGCAGCTAGATATAGCTATAGCTTCTTTGTCCTTGCAATCCTAGGGCCACAAATCAAAGCCCTTTTAATCCTATCAACGCTCCAACAATAAATCACCACGTCTGCCGACATAACATTTAAAAAACGTAAAAGTTTAATCGAAAAGCTTTAACGTAAAAGAAAAGAAAATATAAACTTAAATTTAAAAAATTTACCTATTAATTTAATATAAAGATCGAGTATTTAATAACGATAATTAAAGATATTAAAGAGGGTATTTAAACAACTTTAATAATAATATTAATAATAATAATAATAATTATTATTATTATTATTATTATTATTATTATTATTATTATTATTATTATTATTATTATTATTATTATTATTATTATTTCAAAATATCTTTAAAATAATAAATTTAAATTAATGATAAAAATTAATATAATAGTTAAAAGAAGTCTTTTAATAATCGTTACGAATTGTATAAAAAATATTATTTAAAAATCAAGCTTTTATATTTAATATTAATTCGTTAAATAAAATCTTAAAAAATAAAAGGTATTAGATTATATCATCGATTTTAAACATTTAATATAGCGTTATAATAATATCGATATACTTGTTAGAGTTAAATAATAAGTTATTCTATTTATTAATTCTATTCGAGACTATATAAGGTCGTTAGGTTCAAGCCGTATTATTTAGGCTAAGCTAAAGATACGAAGTAATTATACCAATAATTAACACGATAGATACTTTACTTAATATCTTCGAATACGGCAACTATTAATGGTTTTCACGGTAATCGATTCGAGACTATAATAATTAAATATCGAATAAAAAAGAAATTTCGTTAATATTTAATTATAACGATAAATAAAGTATATAACGATGATATTATGAGATTTTAAGAGAAAAATATATAAAAAATATAAACTATAACGCGAAAGAAGATTATTAAAATAAGGCCTTAAAAAAGAAAAAAGCTAGTTTTTTAGTTTAATTATAATATATACGATTATATAGTAAAATATTACTCGAAACGAAGAAATAATAATAAGTAAATAAAATATAACTTAAAAAACGTATATGAAATAAACGAAGTTCTTTAGTTTAAAATCGTTAGTAATATTAATAATAGATATATTTAAATAATTTTATAATTACTTAAATAGTATAAAGTTTATGAACTTAGCTTCGACTTACTTAATTAGTTTTACTTAGCTTTTCGTATATTTTTATAAGTTCTTTTCGCCGGGCGTATCTCCGTCGGAGTTTATTATCGAATATTAACTTCTTCTACGGTTTTAATACTAATTAATATATATTCGTATTATTTTCTATATCTTTTTTACTATAACCTTATTTATAACTTTCTCTTAGTTATTTACTAATCGAACTAAGTTTACTTAATATTATTTATTATTTTAACGTTGTAAAACGGTATTAATAAATATATATTTTATTATTTAAACTGTTATAATACGTACTAGAGATGCGTAACAGCTAACTGGACCCGCTATCTAATAACAGCTGGCAAGCCCTAGCCCACAATTCCTTATTTCTAGCTACCTGTCGGAAAGGATTTGTTCTTTTCCCTCTTTTTTTCTTAGCTTTAGATTTTATAATAGTTAATGGGAGTTCGTCTTATCCAGCGAAGCCCTCGGCCCGTAATAAAAACGTTAAAAGATTTTTTTTTTAAAAAGGCTTTAAATTTTAACTTGAAATTATAAAAATTAAAAAATAATAACTTATATTAAACTATTAATTTTTTTCTGATTAAAAATATATTAAAGTTATACACGCTTTATACTTAAGTTACAAAATTAAAAATTTAATATATCTATAATATTATCTTAATAATTTAATAACTGTGAACCTGGGTATTTCTTTTTAATTATAACAGACTTAAGTACCCTGTTAACAATTAACCGCAATAAATAGTTTATTCGAATTTAACTTAGGACGCCGTTTTTTCAAATAGTGCTAATCTGAAAAAACCAGATTAATTTAAGACTTCGACTCTGCTACCGTATTAGCGACAATTAAAGTGGTTAGAGGCTCTGAGAACTAATCAGATTAATCGTGTATATATTCGTTTCGTTATGGTATTTTAAGACCCGTATTGCGTCTTTTTATCCGGTTTGCTAAGAGGTACGGTTTTTTTCGAAAATGCTTTCCGGTTACGCTATGTAATTCTTTATATACGTATTTAATAAATATATCAGCCTTTTATATATAGTTAGCTAGATATTCGAATAATATTAACCTTATATCCTTATAATATTATTTAATAATATTTAAAAAAATTTAAAATATAAAATTATACGTTAATAAAAATATTATTATAAATAAAGTAAAGATAAAATAAAGGTTTAATAAAAACGTTTTAAGCTTCATTTAAATTAAATATATTCTATAAATAAATCTTAATAAAAATTATTATAATTTTAATTAATAATAGTAATAACTATTTTATTTTAAAAATATTATATTTTAATAAAAAGGTTTTTAAAATTTTAAATAAGAAAATACGATATATTAAATTAGAACAGGGCTTATTAAAGCTGTATATATATGTAAGAACCCTTTAATTAGAAGCTTGGGAAGAAGAATGCCGGGCGTTTCTTAGCAGATAAGTAGCGCAATAAGTGCGTACTTATTATCTGATATAGGGGACATCAGTTGTGTTGTTATATTAGGTTAACTTGCGTATGTTTTTCGTACGCGTATAGTTTTTATGTAACCTAATAACGGAACATATATTTTCCGATTAAAAGGATCTTTTCCGTATTTAAGGTGCGTTTAATACCTTTTGTTAGCTGATATACCCCTTTAACGCCTTAAAGTATTTATAACGTTAATCGTTATATATTATCATTTCTTAAAGCTACAGCTTTTTATTCGATCTTTTTTCCGGCGATTAATTCCTTTTAATTAGCTAATTCCTTTTTTGAAATTATTTGTAGGGTATTTTTTCGTTATTTAAAAGCTTCCGTATTATTTACCAGTTCTAACTGCTTTTTAAAATACCTAAACGGTTCGCGTAATAGGGCTTTAGTTAATTTATTAATTAGTATATCGTTCGTAAACGTATAATTTATTTTAATTAAGTTTTTTTCTATAACTTTTTATAATTAGTAATTATATATATTTACGTATTATAACTTTATCTATAATAAGGTAATATCGGCGTTAATAAGCCGTATTATTTGCTAATTATCGTATTATATATTTAACGGTCCAATATTTAAGGTAATTCCTAGCATTTTAATTAGTTAAAAGCTAAATAAAGCTTTTTTTGCAACTTACGCAAAGAATAGTAACTCCGTTTCGGTTATAAAAGTAATTACTATATTTTGCTTATTCGCCCGTTATTTTATTATTTTTCCACATAACTTTATAACGTAAACTTAGGAATTTTTTCGATTAATCGTATTATTTACGAAAAAAATATCGTTTTAAGTATTTAACAAATGTTTGTTTCCGAATTATAACGTTAACGTTTTAGTCCCGATTAGGTATAATATAACTCGATTAATAACTTTATAATATACGTCGCTAAGGTTTAAATTAAAACGGGCAAATCGGGATACGGTAAAGGATATATCGGGTTACGTATTAATTGTTATATACAAAATAAAACCGATTTTTTTTTAATATTTATTAACAAAACTTAAATAAATTAGATTAAAATTCGACAATAATTTAATATTAATTATAGGAGTTTTTAAAAGGTTATTTAAATTTTCTTTAGGAATTAAATTAATAAACTTATTTATAAAGTCGGATTAAAATAATTAGATTTTTTTATTAAGTTTATTTTTGATTATTTCGATACCGAAAAATTATTATAAGTTTTTACCTTTTATAAAAATATACCGTTCCCGAATTTGTTAAATTAATTGATTAACGAAATTTTAATTTTTTTATAATATATTATTACGATATCGTTTACGAAAAAAAAAATAAGTACCCCTTAACGAATAAAATAATAAAATTTATAAAAAACGGGGTTTAATTTTAATTTTTTACGTATCCCGGTAAAGTTTTTTTATTATAATAACGGCAATTTTTTTAAACCGTATAAAACATTTTTAATTAAAAAAGTTTTATTACGTTACGAGTATCCTAGGGATATTTTTATATATATTTTATAAGGTAGTTAGACGTTAACGAAAACGTTAATAACGTTATTTTACCTTAATTTTAGGTTAAATTTAACCGTAATAATAATTAAGGTTTTAAATAACTTTCCAGTTAAAATAAATACGTATATATTACCATAAACGTTTTTAAACTATTAATTATTTCGTACGATAAAATGTACTTTATATTTTTATAACTAGTTATATTTATCGAATTTGTAAACGTATACCTATATATATCTTAGAACTTATTTTTCTTTAGCAAAAAATTAATTAATAATTTCCCAGGATTATATTTTTTTATAACTTTATAAATAAACCTTTTCGGTTTTATAAAATATCTTTTTTAAAGGGTATATATTTAGTTTTTTATGGTTTTACGGTAATAATAATAAATTACATTTACGTATCCGGTTTTACGATTTAAAAATTTTATATATTTTCGTATCGAAACTTTTTCGATTAAAATAAAACGTATTTCGAGTAATTAACTTTTTTAAATTTCCGTAATTTACCGGTTAATTATTAATTATATTAATAAAATAAGTTATTTATTTTGCATTAAACGTAATTTCCTATATTTTATAATCGTATTGATAATTATTTTTTCGATACGGAACGTATAGGAAATTTCCGTTTATAACCCGTAAAATATATTCGTTTTTTATTATTACCTTAGGTTAAATAATATAACAAAAACTTAAAATTATTTTTATTATTTTCGTTAACGTAATAATTATAATAAATATTAAAATAAACGTTAATAAAAGTAATAATTTAAAAAAAGTAAATAATTCGAATATAATTATTGTATAAAAGTAATTAATTTTATACAAATAAACTTATTTCTTTTTATTTAGTACGTTTTGTATACCTATATTACTTTAGAATTACCCTTTTTATTTAACCGGTAACTAAATTATTCCGCTTAAGTTTTTTTTTTTTTTTATATTTATATATTTAAGTAACCAAAGCCTTAATTAAGTATTTTTACTTATCGCAATAATTTTTATAGCTTTTTTTTTATACCGTATAAAAAATTATCCTTTAAATTTTTAATATTATTTAAAAAAGTAATTTTTTCGTTAAATTATATGTTTCGAATAATAATAACTTTATTAATTAACGGGTTTTAAATCTTGTAAATATTCGTAAATCGGTAACCGATTAAAAAGTTAATTTATATTTTAAAATTTAATTTTTAAAGTTTTTTTTTATAGCGGTAATTATTATAACGTAAATTATATAATCTTATATTTGCAAATAAGTTATTAAAATTTCCGATTAAATATTATAATACCGTTTTTATACATTAGGTAAATATAATAAACTTCGTATATGTTTTGCTAAAAAAAATACGTATTTAAAAGTACGGTAATATAAATATATTATTATTTTAAAAATGTATACGATTAAGAACGAAAATAATTTAACGTTATTTCGTATCGTAATTGTTTTTTCTTTAATTATATCCCTTAAACGTTTTATACCCCCGTTTTAAACTTAGGTATACGGTATTAAAGGTTTAAATTTAATATTAAAAAAAAGTAATTATAATATATTTCGAAATTAATAATTTTTTAAAATTTTATTATCGTATTTAATTACCTGTAAAAAAACCTTGTTCTAATTTTTTAAAATTTTTAAAAAATTTTCGAACGTTATAATTAATATATTTTGCTTTCGGTTCTTAAAGTAAATATGTTAAATAAAACTTAAATACCTATTAATAACAAATATAACGTATTTATATTTTTTAAAATCTTTTCGAAATCCGTAAAGTTAATAATAATTCGTTATTTTAATCGGAAAGTTTTTTTTTTTTAGTTCTCGGCGTATTTATTTTTTGGCTTTCGCCTTATTATATACTTAATATTTGATTATTATAAAACCTTTTAAATATATTCCTTTTATATAAAATTGCAATTAAGTAATTATTTTAGGCTTAAAATATTTTAATTTTAAATATTAAATCGTATTATTACCGATTTATAATAATTTTATTATATATAAATTAACGTTTTATTTATAAAATACGAAAATTATATAAATAACTATCGCGTTAATATTTTCGATAACGAATTAATTAAATTTATTTATTAACGTAATAATTATTTAATTATATTTATTTTAAATAAAATTATTAATTTTTCGGTTATTTTATTAATATCTTTTTTTTCGGAATTGCCGGAAAAATACTAGGTTATATATAAAATTCTTATAATAAGCTATATTATATAAACGTAACGCTTTTAAACTTTTAAAACTTTAAAATAATATATTTATTTTTCCGTATTTTTTAATCGGGACGAAATTATTGCATACGTATATTCCGTTATTTTAAATCGTTATTTTATAATTTAAAAATTTATTAACAAAGTTAAAAATATATATCGTAAATTTTAAATTTAAATTAAATAAATTTTTTAAAAGATAAAATACGGTATTTACCGCATTACGTTAATTAAAAATTAAAAAATACGCCAGGATTTGTTTTATTCTTTTTAAAAGTTAATTTATTTTTTAAATAATTATTTTTTTTATAATTTTCGATAAACGATTAATTGTTTTTTAAAAAAATTAATCGGAAATAATTCGGTTTTGAATTAACGTTAAAATTATTTTATTAAATTTAAACTTTGTTAAAACTTTATTAAAAAATGTATAAAAATATTAAAATAACGTATACGAAAAGTTTAAGTACGTTTTATACCGAATTTTTTATATATTTAACTTTAACGTTTTCGTTTATTATTATTATTATTTCGGTCTGTTTAAGAACTTTTACGATTGTCTTATTTCGGTTTACGCCTTAGGGTTCTTTTTTACGGTTAAAAATTATTCTTACTTTTTTTTTAATTAAAATCGTTTTAATTAAAAAGATTTACAGATATCCCGTAAAACGTCGGAAACGTTACCTTAATATTTTTAAATATAGGTTATAAATAGGTTATAATTTAATAATTTAAAAGGTTAACCGTTTTTTTTAATAATTAATTATATTATTATTAATTTTAATTTTTATTATTATTTAAAACGTAATTATTTAAATCCTTATAATACGTATTAATATTATATATAAGTTATTAATTTATATAATTATTGTTTTTGTTTTTAGGATTTTATATTGTTATTCCTAAGTTATAATTTTTTATTATTTTACGATTTATTCGTTTAGTTTTTTTGTTAACTTTAAGGTTTACTTTAGCTTTTTACGGTATTTTCGTTAAGTATTAATTAAGAATTTATTATCGTATACCTTGCCGGATTTAATTATGTTAACGTATTATTTTCGTAAGTTTTTTCCTAAAAGGAAATTTATTTCCTTAATCGTTAAAAATATTAATTCCAGAATTTATTTTATAAGGTTATTATTATTTTTTCAGAAAATATTATATTTGCAATTTTTATAAATATATGCCGTAAAGTTTTAATTATAAGTTTATTTATTTTCGGTTATTATTTTAAAGATATTTATTAAGTAACCGTTATAATTAATTTTTTCGTAAATTTTTCCGGAGAATATAAATATAATTAAGAAACCGCTTAAAGTATTAATTCGTATTATATAATAAATTCGTTTTTTCGGATATAAAGTTATATTAAGTTTTATTAATTTAATAAATTTCGAAAATAATTAATTAAAATCGATATAATCCCATATATTAAAAACGTATATTTTAATCTGAAATTCGCCTTTAAAACGGTTTTAATCCTTAAGTCCGTTATAAATAACGGAAAACGTTAACGATACCGTTATTATTATAATTAATAATATATACGAATAATTATTATTAATATACAGCTTATATCGTTTTAATAATAATTAATTAATTAATAATAACGTAAATTAAATAAATAAAATTTTTAATTATTAAATATAAAAGATATTAATTATATTATTAAATTGGGTTAATTTGCGTATATTTTTCGTACTCGTATAGCTTTTATGTAACCTAGTAACGGAACATATATCTTCCGATTAAAAGGACCCTTTCCGTATTTAAGGTGCGTTTAGTACCCCCTACTAGCTGACACTTATCAATTCAGTCTTTTGGTGCAGTAGTTACGCAACAATTAAGAGTCTCAGACGTGCTCCATAAAGTGGAGTTCTACCGTCGCAGCTAATTAGCGCGCATGCAAAAAACCCTGCACCTAACCACTTACCTAAAGGCTTTAAGTTCGATCTAAGCATAAAGTAACGGCCTATGGTTTAAATAGCTAATGTACTTCTAACTAGAGCTATGTAATGTAATTCTATATGGTACCATATATAACAGTTACTACCTGATCGCTAGCAACTAAGGGGGTGTATTAGATAAGTAGCGCAATAAGTGCGTACTTATTAATTCAGTCTTTTAGTATAGTAGCTACGTAATATTTCTTGTTTTTATAAAAGACTATATATAAAGGTTAGTAGGTCGGCATTTGTTAGATATAAAGGATATTAATTATGTTATTATACTAGGCTAAGTTGCGCATATTTCCCGTACGCGTACAGCTTTTATATAATCTAATAACGGAATATATATCCTCCGATTAAAAGGAGCCTTTCCGTATATAGTGCACGCTTAATACTGTCAGCTAGCTACCGCACCAAAAGACCGGATTAATAAGTGCGCATTTATTGCGCTACCCATCCGACATACCCCCTTAGTAGCTAGTAATCGGGTAGTATTAACTGGTATTCCTCTCATGGTGCGATTTCATGCTACGTACATAATTACTACGTACGTACTTATTACGCGCATAATTGCTGCGTACGTATACCATGGCCAGTATACTCCTCTCTTGGGATCGAACTTAGAGCCTTTAGGTAAATGGTTAGGTATAAGGCTGCATGCGCGCATTAGCTGCGACGGTAAAACTCCATTTAGTAAAGCATGTCTGAGATTCTTAATTGTCAGCTAGCCACTGCACCAAAAGACTGGATTAATAAGTGCGCACTTATTGCGCTACTTATTTAACAAATACCCCCTGCTAGCTAATATATCCTTTTAACGTCTTAAAATATTTATAGCGTTAATTATTACGTATGATTACTTTTTAAAATTATAGCTTTTTATTTAACTTATTTTCCGGTAATTAAACTTTTTTAATTAACTAATTCCTTCTTTAAAATTATTCGCAAAGTATTTTTCCGCCGCTCGAAAACTTCCGTAATATTTACCAGTTCTAACTGTTTTTTAAAATATCTAAACGATTCGCGTAATAAGGTTTTAATTAATTTATTAATTAACATATCGCTTATAAACGTATAATTTATTTTAATTAAATCCTTTTTTACAGCTTCTTATAATTAGTAATTATATATATTTACGTACCGTAACTTTGT
Source organism: Monosporascus sp. CRB-8-3 (assembly GCA_004155055.1). NCBI lineage: Eukaryota > Fungi > Ascomycota > Sordariomycetes > Xylariales > Monosporascus > Monosporascus sp. CRB-8-3. The sequence continues at coordinate 11,933 of QJNZ01000843.1, forward strand.
TTATAACAGGGCGACGTCGACGTTAACAAGCTATATAATCTATTAATTATCGCATTATATATTTAGCAGTTTAATATTTAAAAAGATTTTCGGCTTTTTAATTAGTTAAAAATTAAATAAAACTTTTTTTATAATTTACGTAAAAAATATTAATTCCGTTTCGGTTATAAAAATAATTATTATATCTTATATATTTACTCGTTATTTTATTATTCCTTTAAATAATTTTATAACGTAAATTTAAGAACTTTTTCGATCGATCGTATTATTTATAAAAAAAACGTTATTTTAAATATTTAATAAATTTTTACTTTCGAATTATAACGTTAACGTTTTAATTCCGATTAAATATAATATAACTTAATTAATAACTTTATAATATACGTTATTAAAATTTAAATTAAAACGGGTAAATCGAAATACGGCAAAAGATATATCGGGTTACGTATTAATCGCTACGTAAAAAATAAAACCGATTTTTTTTAATATTTATTAACAAAGTTTAAATAAACTAGATTAAAATTCGGCAATAACTTAACGTTAATTATAAACATCTTTAAAAAGCTATTTAAACTTTTTTTAAGAACTAAGTTAACTAATTTATTTATAAAATCGAATTAAAATAACTTAAAAAATTTATTAAGTTTATTTTTAATTATTTCGATACCGAAAAACTATTATAAATCTTTATCTTTTATAAAAAGATACCGTTTCCGTATTTATTAAATTAACTAATTAACAAGATCTTAATTTTCCTTACGATATACTATTATAATATCGTTTACGAAAAAAAATAAGCATTTTTTAATAAATAAAATAATAAAATTTATAAAAAATAAAGTTAAATTTTAATTTCTTAAATATTCCGGTAAAATCTTTTTACTATAATAATAACAACTCCCTTAAACCGTATAAAGCTTTTCTAATTAAAAAAATCTTACTATGTTACGAATATCCTAAAAGTATTTTTATATATATTTTATAAAGTAACTAAACGTTAATAAAAGCGTTAATAGCATTATATTACTTTAGCTTTAAATTAAATTTAACTATAATAACGGTTAAAGCTTTATATAACCTTCTAACTAAAATAAATACGTATATAGTACTATAAACAGTTTTTAATTATTAATCGTTTCGTATAACAAAATATACTTTACATTTTTGTAACTAATTATATTTATTAAACTTATAATGTATACCTATATATACCTTAAAACCTATTTTCTTTAATAAAATACTAATTAATAACTTCTTAAAATTACATCTTCTTATAGCTTTATAAATAAACTTTTTCGGCTTTACGAAATATTTCCCTTAATAAATATGGTAAGCTCCTTAAATAAAGTTAATCGTATTAATGTATTAATCTAGTTTAAGGCTAGCTAGTAATCTATTTTACAAATATATATATACTTGCTGATTTAATAATAAGCTAAATACGGCATACTAACTGCCTTTTTAATAAAACGTTAACGTTTCGGTTAACTATATTTATTGCTAAATATATATTATATTATATATTATTAAATTTATTGCGAAAATATCGATATTACGTTTACTTTATTTTTGTTATTATTATATTAATCGTATATTAATTAATTTCCTTAACGTTAATTAAAAATCTATTAATATTTAAATCAATTATAAAAGCGATTTTTAATATGTAATCCATAATTATCCGATAGATTTTTAAGCTATATTTTCGAATTTATTATTTTTGGTAACTTTAACGTTTAATTTTTGTCGTTTTGATAAAGGTTTAATGCTTGACGGTATTAGTAATTTTCGTTCCGTAACGGGGCGTATACTATTGTTAAGGTTTATAAAAACTGAAAACGGAAGGTTATTTTTTAATTTGTTATTTTTAATCGTTAGTTGATCGACATTGTCGATGTTTATGGCTTTGTTTTTTTTTTTTTTTTTACGTTTTCGTATTTTTTTTTACGGTATATCTTATTAACTTGCTTAAAATATTCGATTTTTTTTGTTATATTTTAAGCTTTTATTTGTTAATTATTAAAATTATTAATAAGTCGTTAGATAATATCCTTATTAACCGCAATATTATCGATATATCTCGTTAAAGTTATCTTTATGTTATTAATAATATCTTGTATATTAAATATTCGTTTATTTAGTTTATTAATACCGGCATTAAGTTTTTATAGGAGGTTTACCGTGGTAATAATTCCGGTTGTAAATGGTGGTATAAATCTGGAACTTGATAACGTTAGTAGAAAAGTTACCGATAGCAATAATGTTAATTAACGTATAATATGTTAAACGTTAACGGTGGTTTCGGTTATTAGGGACTAAGGTATAGCTAATAAAAAAACCGATTTTAATAATAACGTTAACGAAATTAATAATATAGGTATTTAAGTTTAAACGGTTGATATTTGGGTTTAAGTAGCTGGATTAGGTATAGGCGTCGATAATTAAACGGACGTTAACGTTTAAGCCGATATAGACGGATATTGACGTTATTGTTTGGTAGCTGGAAAACGTAATATCGAATATATTGCGGATTTCGAACCGTTAAATGTAGTGAAAAAGGATTTTTAAAATTGCGGTATAATCCGTTTGTTTGCCGGTATTGTTATAAACGTAAGACCTATATAAGTTAATAACTGGATAATACTAATTAGAAAATGCCCGTAAAATTTCGTATCGCCGTTAATTCGTATTGTTTTAATTATTCGATTACTTTTAATTATATACCGTTTTCAAAATATTACGGAAACGTTTATATAATTAAGTTTTGCTTAGTTATATACCCGGTATAATTTTTATTAGTTAATTAATAACGTTTTACGGATTACCGTTATTTTACGGTAAAAATACATTAACAATCTGTTTCTAATATTATTAAAATAAATAAATACCGCGTATTTTTTTTTTAATTTCGTTTAATAAAAAGTTACGTTTTGTTTAAAACTATTAAGGTAACTAAGTAATATTATTAACGGCCTCGAAAAACTATTCGTATTACTTTTATAATTAAAATTTTTTAAACTTATCGTTTTCCGTAATTATAATATTAATATTATCGCTATAAGTTATAATTAAACTAAAAACGTTCGGTATCGTTAATATCGTCGTATTTAACGCCATAATTAAAAATGTTAATAATAATAATTAACGATAAATTTTTAAATATATTACGTAACGGAACGAAAGTTATTACGTTAGTATATATAGGAAAATAACTAGTTATAAGCAACAAGGTAAAGATTAACTAATATTAGTTTTTTAAAACGAAATCGACGTAAAAAAATATATAAAGATATATAAACGCAAATAAAATAATATTAAATTTTCGTTATAAAAATATATAAACGTAAACGAAATAAAGTTAAAATTACGTATAAAATGCGTAAACGTAAAGGCTGTAAAATCAATTATATTTAGTAATATTTAAATATATATTGTTAATAATATAAATTATCTAAAAAAAGAAAGATTTAAAATATGAATGTTATAGATAATTATAATTATTATAATTTAAAAGGTAAAATTACCTTTATATTTATTTTAAGGATCCTGTTAACCGGTTGCCATTTAGGTTTATCGTTTTTGTTATTTTGTTAATTTTAGTTTTTTTGTTTGACGGTATCTTCGACTACGTTCTTTAATTTACGCAAGTATGTTTTTATGTTAAGCTTATATTTTTTATTATAATCGTTTATTAATTAACTAGCGTTTTATATAAAAATTATTTACGAGTATTAAATATTATTTATCGCTAAATAACCTTTTTAACGGATTAAATATTAAATTTCGGGTTTGTCTTTAACGGAAATAATACGTTGGTTAAAAGGTTTTTTTATTTTATAAAAACGTTATTTGTTGTTATCTCTTTTAATAATAATTGCGTCTAGTAACGGGCGATATTTATTAAAATAATTTTTACCGATAAGTATAAAAGAGAATTGGGTTATAAAAACTGTTTAATAAATTCGTTAATAATAAGGAAAATTTAGTTTATATGTAAAATTACTAACCTTTTTAATAATAATAAACGGCTTAATACGTTAATATAATTATTTATACGGTGGTTTACTTAAAAGGTAATATCTATAATGCAATTTAAAATAGATTTCGTCGCCGACTTTAAAAGATAATAATTTACGTATTTTATTATATCGGATTTTAACGTTAACTATAACGAAATTAATAATAGTTTTTGTTTTTTTTAATAAAGCTATTTAAATATTTCGTAATTAACGGTAAGTCCGGGAATTTTAATTAATAATAACGGTAAGCGTAATTTGAAATTATAAATTATTTCGTTCGGCGAACGGCCGAAAATTAATAATTTAAAGTTGTTTATGTTATATTAAAAAATGGGAATTATATTAATTTAAGAAATTTCGTTATTAGTATAATAATAACGTAAAGCAATCTCGATATTTTAGTTTTTTCGTTTTGTTTAACCATTTATTTAAAGGTAATAATTTATTAACAAAGCTAATTTCGTATTTAATTACGTAAATAAACTTTATTAAATATTAAAGATAAATTTCGGATTTTGATTAAAAATCTTTTTTTACGGTTAACTCTAATCGTAAAACAGAAATGTTTTAATAAGTAATAATGCTTAATACGTAACTTTATACGTTTTTACACCCGGAAAAATATTTCTTTTTTATTAAATTTATATACGACAACTATAGCCGTATTTAGGACCTTAAAACCTTTAACCGTTTAAAAAGTATTAACGGATAATATTTCCGGGAAATCGATAATAAAATCTTACGTTACTGTATAAAACGGTATTAGGGGACTGTCGATAGATTTTAGCTTACTTAATTAATGCTGGCGATTTATTCTTAGCGTTATATATTTCGGATAGTAATTAATATAATTAATAACCTTCCGAATTAAGCTATAAATAATAACTCCGTTCAAGTTCTAAAATATGCGTTTAAGCTCGAAATGGTATTTATTATCGTATACCAGCTATAAGACCTCGCCGATATACGCAGATAAAATGCAGATATTACGTTAACCGGATTTAAATATATAATAAATCAAATTATTAACTAATTTATATCGGTATTTAATTAACTGGTTTACTTTATCTATCTTTACCAGTTTAATCTTTAATTTATTTTATTATTTATTATGCTTATAGCCGTTAATAATCTGTTAACGAAAAACCGGATCGATTAAAACGTTTGTAACGGTTATGTACGTATAATCGTTTAAGATGTCGTTAAGCGTAAACTTTTATAAATTATTAACCTTTTTAATATCCTTTTCCGTATTGTCCGTAAATAACTTAAAAAAAGTATCCGGAATAACGTTAATTTTTCCTGGAATATAGTAAATATTAAATCGAAATTAACAAAAATAAGCGGATACGGTTATAAATCGCGTATTTATTTTGATACCGTTTTTGGTAATAAGCTGTATTTAATTTATAATACTTAACGTAACTTTATAATTTATTAAAATAATAATAAGATATTTATAAACCTGGAAATATATCCGTTAATTATAATATATTCAGACCAAATATATAACTTTAAGCTTTATTATATTATAATTACGTTCCGTTTTCGTAAATACTTTAAAAAGGAATATAATAGGCAAAATGGAATTTGTCGAGATATATTTACTGTCTTATGGCCTATTAAGGTAAAAGATAATAACGCTAAAATTTTTAACCTTGGAAATATTAATCTTTGTAAATGTTACCTTATCGTAATTCTAATAGATAAATACTAAGTCGTTATAAAGTTGTAATTAGAGAATATCGAACGCCTTACGTTTAATTAATTTCGGATTAAAGACTTAACGTATTATCCATTTTTTTCTTATTATCTACGTTTTAAAGATGACGCTTTTTTTAACGACATCGGTTAATATTTCCGTTTTACGTAATTGTAAAGGTTGTATCTTTTGTTAATATTATGGTATATATTTACAAAAAAAGACTATTATACCGATATAATTTTTAACTGTTCTTAACGTCGTAAGGAATTTAATTTTGCAAATTGCCTTAAGTTTATTAAAGGTTATAAAAATATTATATCCGTTAACTTAAAAGCTAAGGAGTTTAATTAACGAAAAGCTAACGAACGATTTCTTTAAGGAAAGTAAAAGACCGACTTTATTAAAAATACCGAAAATTACTTGCAGGTATTTAAGGTAATTTTCGAGGTTATTATTATAAATTATAATATTATTTATATATACCTTAGCGTATTATTTATGCAACTTAAAACGCTAATTAAGAAATCATTATTTAAAAGATAGTAAATTATAAAAACCTATAAAAACAATATTAAAAACCTTAAGTTTTTTGGGGATATAATAACTATCTTATAATAATCTTTTTTAATAATAGGTAACTGGTAAAAAAATGCCGATCCGTTTATTATAGTAAAGTATCTTTTACCTTTTAGTCGATTAATAACAAAATCGACGCGTGGTAGTAGATAAACGTTAAAGATGACGTACTTATTAAATAGTTATAAATCGATAACCGGTTAACCTTTTAAGTTTTTTGCTTTTTTTTAACGTTAGCTTAAAGCTAGATAACGATATATTACGAATATTATTACGGCGAAAAACGTAGGAAATTTTATCCATTTTAACCGTTTCGTTTGATATATAGGGTTAAACGTCCTATCGACGTAATTTTGATTTTAACGGTTTAAGAGATGAGAGCTTGCGGCTCTATACGTTTACTGCTAATTATCGACGAGATCGATAGTCCTTTTTTTATCCTTAAGGAGGTTAATAATACCTTTATTTTGTTATATATCGAAGTCTTCGACGATTTTCTTTATATGTCCGGCGGTTACTTTATCGTCCGTATAAATATATATACCGTCTTTAAATATAATTAACGTAAACGTAGCTAACTTAGTATAAAATAATAATAAAAACCCTTGCCGATTTGTCGTATCGGTGAGGATATTATGCAAGTTGTCCGTATTCGTCTTATCTAATGTTAAGACGTAAAAAATATTGTCGTCGATAAAAAATTTATTTAATAGCTAAAAGTCCTGTTTATCGCTTAATATAAATAACGCCGTTATTACTATATTAACTTAATTTTATATAATAAAGAAATATCCTTTAACGTTAATATTATTAATAAACCTAAGACGTTACTTATAATAAATACGTTACGGCTTATCCGTAAAATTAAAAAATATTATAACTTTAAGTATCGCTATATTAATAATAGAATTAATAGCTCCGGGAAATTTAGCTTAAAAAACGTAATTCCGTTTAATACCTAAATTATTATTAACGGTTGGGAAATTGATATATATAACGGGAATCTTAAGTATCGTCTTTAAAAAAACAATCGTTATAATAAACGTTATAATATAACGGTATATAAATTTACGTTTTTTGAAAATTTTTATAATAATTATTATATTATTATAGGATTTTATTATAATTGATCTTTTTAGATAATTAATAACAAAATTATAAACGTTATTAAACTCGTTATTAAAAAATAAATTAAAGGTTAATTTATTTATAATTCAAGCCGTAATAATTACTTAACTTTTTTACTATATATTATATTTTAACTTGCCGAGGATATTAAAAAAAAATAACTTGCTTTATTAATTAAATGTTATTTTTAATACCGCTTACGGTAATCGGCTTAATAGCGTCGGTTTTTTCGTATATAATAACTTTATTGTTAAGTTATTTCTTATTAATAAACTAATAAAACGCTCCGGAATTAATATAAACGGATATTAAGGAATTACTAATTAATATTTTAATTTTAATATAGGTATATTTTATTAATATATTAAACGGTTATACATCTTTAAACTTCGTAATAATAATATATTTAATATTAAAAATATCCGATTCCGTATTTTTTTATATAATTTAAAAATACTTATCGATAATAATCTTTATTATAACCGGTTTATTTATTATTATATTACTTAAGATTTTAAGGTATATATAAATATAAATATATATATATTAAAAATATTAAAAGCAAATATTAAACAACCGATTATATTTTCTATAAGTTCTTTTAATAACGTTTATTTCGTTTATTTTTACTTTTAACTTAGTATAATAAGATGTTAACAGGGTCGAAATAAAGACCAGTTTATCGAAGTTATCGTTATCCTCCTTTATTTCGCTTATATATATTTTCCTTTTGTTATAATAATCGTTTATTATAATATATCCGTTAATTTATAACTGGTTTTTTTTTGGTTTACCGTCCTTATCGAAATCTAGCTATATTTTATTTTCGAAATAACTGTTATTTAATTATTAACCCGGGCGAATTTAATATTATTAATAACGGAATAAATATCGGTAACCGCGGAAGTTTATATAATTATTATAATTATTATAATTATTATAACGATTATTTCGGTTACGATTTCGTCCTTAGCGATACGGCCTATAAATACTTAAAAATAATTAAGCGTTTAAATAATAATTTACGTTATTTAAATATTAGCTGTTATTATATCGAAATATATAATTATAATTATTACTATAACTTTTACAATTACGTCCTTAGTTTTACGGGCGAAAAAATTAATTCCGATATTTTAATTAATCGTTAAACTAATATATTTCGTTAATTTTTTTATTAAGCCCGTCCTATTTATTAACGTTTTTAATTTCGGCTATAAAGGCTGTTATCTTTTCGGTTAACAGTTTTTAGGTAAGGGATATCTTAATAATAGCGGGCAACTAATTTCGGATTAATATTTTATTTAACATTATATATAATCGCGCGTTTTAGGGTATTAAACTATTAGTTAAAAGACAACGTCGATATATTTTCTAACGTTCCTTAATATGGATTATATAATTATTAAAACTTAACCTTTTAATAAAACGAAAAATAAATTCTTAAAAATATAAATCTAATCCGTTATAAATAAACGTTACTTATTATATTTGATTAATCATTTTATATATACGATAATAACGAACGATTTTTATTACCTAATCCCGTAAAAACTTATTATTAATAATATCCTGTTTAATAAACTTCGCTTATTTAAAGTAATCTAAGGTATTAGCCTCGTCGATCTTGAATTTCTTTATTAACTTGGTTAACGTTTTTTTATTGTCAATTTTATACTCCAAGCGTTATGCTAATAATAACTAAGCAAACTACTATATCTAAATAAAGCCTCGAAGTAATTAATAAAAATCTCTGGCGATAACCTCCGCCTTATAATTATTATTATCCCGTATTTCCCGTAAGTTATTAATAAATTAAAAAACGTTACGATAATAAATATCCTTGCTAATAACGACGTAATCGCTTTTACCGAACGACTTATCCAGGTCGGGCTGGAAATAACCGAAATTAAATATTTTTCAACCTTTAAATAATATTTTGCGTTATATCGTTTTTTTAAAAATTATAACCGTTTTCTTTATTTCGTTAAAAAAATCTCTTATAAAACTTTATATTCCGGTTTATATTGCTGTAAACATAGCCGTTGTTATCTTATTAATCCTGTTAGCGTTTAACTAGTAAAAACCTAGACAACTGTTAGATAAGTAGCGTAATAAGTATGCTCTTATTAATCTAGTCTTTTGGTGCAATGGCTAGCTGATAATTAAGAGTCTTATTCGCTTAATTCGCGTTATTATTAACTGATTAGCTATTGCTGAAACGATATAGGCTATATATTAGTAATAATAATTCCTATATTTTATTAATTGTAATGGTATCGGTGTTATTAACGCTTTCCGTTATTTATAAGGGATTTAAAGATTAGGATCGTTTTAAAGGCGAATTTTAATTCAAAGCGTATACGTTTGGTATTTGGCGTTATATCGATTTTAATTAGGATATTTTATAGCCTGTCGAACTTATAAGACCCGATATAGCTTTGTATTTAAAAAGACGAATCCGTTATATAATATAAAATAATATATTAAGTAGCTTTTTAATTATATTTATATTTTCCAGAGGAACCGTCGAAGAAATCGATTATACGAATTATCCGATAAATACTTTTAAAATAATTACCGAAAGTAAATAAGTTTATATTTAGGATTTTGCGACGTATATTTACGAAAATCGGAAATATAAGACCTTTTGTAAGAAAATTAACGATTTTACGAAATAGGTTTTGGAGTTGGTATTTTTAACGATTAAAAAAACGAATTTTTTTTTAGGAAAAAACCTGCGGAAGTAGTACGTTAATTTAGTTAAATCCGGTAAAGTATACGATAGCAGGTTTTTAATTAATACGTAACGGAAATATTGTAAAAAGTTAAAATAAGTTTCGAAATTAACGAAAAAGCTAGACGAATAAATTATAAAGTAATAAAAGGTTATAGTTTAAAAATAGTAATATAGGGTTTTAAAAACGAAAATACCGATTGTATAAGTTAACGACTTATATATAATATTAGTTTTTATTATCGGGATATGAACGACAACCTTTTAAAAAATAAGGAAAGTTAAGATCGAAAACGGTACGATTAGTTATTAAAAAATGGCGGTTAATTTTTTCGATTATTAGATTATGATTTAGTTACCGTTTATATTACGAAATATTAAAGTAACGTTTCCGGCGTTTTATGGAGCTTTTATAGATTTTTTTAATAAAGACGACCTTAATTAAGAAGAGATTAAGGATATTAATTTTTAACCACGGGGAAAGATTTTAGGATATAGGTCGAAACGAGGTAGTTGTAAAGGTTTATATTTAGATCGAAATATTAGCAAGCGAAAACGTAAAAAGTTAAATATTTAAAATATACGTTATAAGGTTTATTTAAGCCTTTATTATACGTTATCTTAATATTATTATATATTTTTTAATAAAGTTTTAATTATTTTCCGTTTTAGTAACGAAGTTTTAAAGTTAGTTTATTAACGAATTAATTTTGATTAGTTTTTAAAAGAAGAAGTTAATTGTTTGTTAAAAAGTATGGAGAAGATAATTATTTAAAAGACCGATTAATTTTTAAAGGGAGTAAAACGAGTTTTTGTAAGTTTTTTAATTATTAATTAAAAAAGTGCGATAAGCGTTTCGTTTTATTTTTTAAGGAATTCGTTTATTTTGGATTTAGGATTTACGATATATATTTTTAATTTTATTAATAGATTTTTAAATTATAGGTTAACGATTCAGGGTAACGGAGTATACGTAAGGAATAGTTTTGTTTCGATTAAAGGATATGGAGAAATAAATATATTACTTTAAAGTTTTAAGGGTTCGAAAGCGTTGCGTTTATATAACGTAATTTATTACGAAGATTTCGTATATAATTTGGTATTTTTCCGGTAATTCCGAAAAAAAGGATATTAATAAGATAACCGAGAAATTAATAACTTTATTCGAAATAAATATAATTAAATGGTTGTTATGTTAATAGATAAGTTTAATTAATTTGTTATCGAAAATATTAATATAATAATTATTTACGTAGCTTTTGTAATTTATAAACGAAACGTTAATTTATAAATAGTGAAATTATTACGGACCGGTAACGGTATTATATGGTATTTGAAATTAAGTTATTTAGGGCTTAAAATAATCGTTTAATTATAGTTTTATATAAAGGGAGTTTGTTTAAAGGGTTTTATAATAGTTGAATATTAAGTATGTAATAAAGCGAAAGTTAGGAGGTAAATATGCTGTAAGTTAAGGGAAGAAGTTTTTTAATTAGGATAAAGAATTATTATCGATTTTATAAATTTCGAAGAAAATTTTAAAGAATATAGATATGTTATATTTATTACCGATAGGTATTTAGGTTTTATTTGGGATATATATTTTAAGAACCGAGAGTAAGATATATTAATTAACGCGTTTCGATATTTTTTAAAAGTTTTAAAAAATTAGGATAAAGTTTTTCTATAGGTAATTAAATGCGATAACGAAATTTTGAAAAATTATTTATTTAGAAATATATTATAATCGCTTTCTTTTAGTATTAGATTTAAGTTTTTAATATTGTATACCTAGGCCTAGAACGGGGGTGCAAAACGTTTAGGAGGTGTAATTAAAGAGAAAGTAATTACGATATAAAATGGCGTTAAATTATTTTCGTTTTTAATTGTATATATTTTTAAAATAATAATATATTTATATAACCGTACTTTTAAATACGTATTTTTTTAATAAAGTTTATATGAAATTTATTATATTTACTTAACGTATAAAGATAATATTATAATGCTTAATCGGAAATTTTAATAAGTTTATTTGTAAATATACGGCTGTATAATTTACGTTATAATAATTATTATTATAAAGAAAAAATAAAGATTTTAAAAGTTAAATTTTAAAATATAAATTAGTTTTTTTATCGGTTACCGATTTACGAATATTTACGAAATTTGGAACTTGTTAATTAATAAGGTTATTACTATTCGAAACGTATAGTTTAACGAAAAGGTTATTTTTTTAGGTAATATTAAAAACTTAAAAAACGATTTTTTTTACGTTACGGAAAACGAGTTATAAAATTTACTGCGATAAGTAAAGTTATTTAATTAAATTTAAAGCTATTTATATATATATATTTAAAAAGAAAATAAAAATCTAAGCGGGATAATTTAGTTACCGGTTGGATAAAAGGAATAATTTTAAAATGGTATAAGCGTTAAAAACGTACGGAATAGGAAAAAATAAATTTATTCGTATAGGATTAATTACCTTTATATAACCGTTATATTCGAATTATTTCCGTCCCTTAAATTATTACCGTTATTAACGTTTATTATAATAATTGTTATAATTAATACGCTAACGGAAAAAATAAAAGTAATTTTAAGTTTTTATTAAATTATTTAACTTAATATAACGGTAAAAAACGAAGGTACTTTACGGATTATAAACGTAAGTTTCCCGTATATTCTATACCGAGGTAGTGTAAGAATACAGCCCTTTATAGCTAAGAAGACTAGGCTAAAATAAGACCCTATATAAATCCTAATAAGAAGCTGTCTAATAACAGTTGCTAATACGACCCAAAAAGGGTTCGTAACTTAATAAGTTAATAATTAGTCTGAATATCTAATAATTGTATTAGCGACTTACTCGACGCCCAACGGGTTAATAGTTTAATTCCTTCGGGGGGCGTACCTTTTAATATAAATTAATTACTTGTTACAGGGGTGTTATAAAATTGATTACCTTTATTATATATTAAGTCGTACTAAAAATATATACGTATTAAAATATCTAAAGGGTTAAAAAGCCGAATAAATAACCAGAAAGAACCGAATAAATAAATTTAAAATCGCGCAAAATAACGCGCATAAAAAAGTTGTACCGCCAGAAAGTAAGGCGATAAAACCAAAAATGAAAAGGTTGGAGGTTATAAAGGTTACGCCTTAAACCTTTTATTTTTGCGTTAATTAGCGTTGCCTTAAATTGCGATAGGGCTTTTTCCCCTGGCCTTAACTAAATAAAGCTTAGCTAGAAACGTTATTGTCAGACTTAGTTAAATACGGGTAGTTATTATTAGGTAAAAAGATCCTATATAGAAATCCGGTTGCACGGGAGGGTGATACGGTGGCCTTAGGGACCAAGGCCTTTAGGGAGGGGAGTAATTGTAAAAATACAGCCTTTTGTAGCCAAGAAAACTAGGTTAGAACAGGACCCTATATAAATCCTGATAAGAAGCTATCTAACAACAATCGCTGATACGACCCAAGAGGGGTTCGTGGCTCAGTGAGCTAACAATTGGTCTGAATATTTGACAGGTAGTATTATTCGAAACGATTATAAAATATAAAAAGCCGCCTTTAATATAAGACGGTTGGTTTATTTTGTAAGTACGATCGATAACCGGCCGGTAAGTTGCGGAAATTTAAAAAAGTTAATTACTTGAAATATACGTTACCTTAATCGGAAAAGCTTTAATATTTTATTATATAAAAAAATACTTAAGTCGTTAAACCGGGTATATAGGTATAATTTACCGTTACCGCCGCGAAGCTATAAAAAGTTAAATATATATCCGTTAAAGAAAATATTTCGTAAAGCCGAAAAGGTTTATTTGTAAAGTTATAAGAAAATGCGATTTTGGGAAATAATTAATTAATTTTCTGTTAAAGGGAAATAAGTTCTAGGGTGTATGTAAATATATATTTATAAATTTAATAAATATAGCTGGTTATAAAAATGCAAGGTACGTTTCGTTATATAAAACGATTAATAACTTAAAACCGTTTGTAATAATATATACGTATTTATTTTAATTAGAAAATCGTTTAAAGTTTTAATTGCTATAATAGCTAAGTTCGACTTAAAGTTTAAACAGTATAATGCTATTAACGTTTTCGTTAACGTTAATTTACCTTACGAAATATATATAAAGATGTTTTTAAGGTATCCTTAATGTAAAAAGATTTTTTTAATTAAGAAGGTTTTATATAACTTACGGAAATCGCCGTTATTATAGTAAAAAAACTTTACCGGAATATTTAAAAAATTAAGATTTAACCCCGTTCTTTATAAACCTTATTATTTTATTTATTAAAGGGTATTTATCTTTTTTTTTATGGACAATATCGTCACGGTATATCGTAAGGAAGATTAAAACCTTATTAATCAGTTAATTTAATAAATTCGGAAATAGTATACCTTTATAAAAGGTAAAAACTTATAGTAGTTTCTCGGTATCGAAATAATTAAAGATAAACCTAATAAAAAAATCTAGTTATTTTAATCCGATTTTATAAATAAGTTAATTAACTTAATTCCTAAAAAAAGTTTAAATAACCTCCTAAACATATTAATAACGAACATTAAGCTATTGCCGAATTTTAATTTAACTTATCCAGGCTTTATTAATAAATACTAAAAAAAGATCGGTTCTATTTTATACGTAATAATTAATACGCAATCCGATATATCCTTTGCCGTATCCCGATTTGCCCGTTTTAACCTGAACTTTAACGACGTATATTACAAAGCCGTTAATCGAGTTATATTATACCTAATCGGAACCAAAACGCTAACGTTATAATTTAAAAGTAAAGATTTGTTAAATACCTAAAATAACGTTTTTTTTACGGATAATACGATCGATCAAAAAAGTTTCTAAATTTACGTTATAAAATTATTTAAAGGAATAATAAAATAACGGGCGAATAAGCAAAATATAATAATTATTTTCATAACCGAAACGGAATTACTATCCCTTACGCAAGTTGCAAAAAAAACTTTATTCAGCTTTCGATTAATTAAAAAGTTAAAAGTTACTTTAAATATTAAACCGTTAAATATATAATGCGATAATTAATAGATTATACGGCTTATTAACGTTAACGTCGCCCTATTACAAATAAAACTACGGTACGTAAATATATATAATTATTAATTACGAAAAACCGTAAAAAGAGATTTAATTAGAGTAAATTATACGTTTACGGGCAATATGCTGGTTAATAAATTAATTAAAACCCTATTACGCGAATTATTTAAGTATTTTAAAAAACAATTAAAACTGGTAAATATTACGAAAACCTTTAAACGACGGAAAAATACCTTACGAATAATTTTAAAAAAGGAATTAACCGATTAGAAAAATTTAATCACCGGAAGAAAAATCAAATAAAAAGCTGTAGCTTTAAGAAATAATAATAAGTAACGATTAATATTATAAATGCTTTAAAGCGTTAAAAGGGTATATTAACTAGTAAAAGGTACTAAACGTACCCTATATACGGAAAAGGTCCTTTTAATCGGAAAATATATATTCCGTTACTAAGCTATACAAAAGCTGTACGCGTACGAAAAACATACGCAAATTAACCTAATAGAACAATATAACGGATATCCCTTATATCTGACAATTAAGAATCTTAGACATGCTCCACTAAGTGGAGTTCTACCGTCGCAGCTAATTAGCGCGCATGCAAATACGGCCCTGCACCTGACCACTTACCCAAAGGGTTCGAGTTCGATCTAAGCACGGAGAACTGGCTATGATTTAAATACTGAGAGCTATAAACAAAATGGTATCATGGTTACGAGTTACTACCTAATCGCTAGCCACTAAGGGGGTGTGTCAGATAAGTAGCGCAATAAGTACGCTCTTATTAATCTAGTCTTTTGGTGCAGTGGCTAGCTAATAACAACCTTGTAATAATCCCAGCTAAGATAATTATCCCTTTATGCCGTTATTGTTATTTTCGTTGTTATCGTTATTCTGTTATTTTAATTCCGATTGAGATTTTTTTAACTATTTGTTATTAGGAATATTTTATCCGTTTTTAGATATAACTTAATTATCCGGGGGAGTAACTTAATTATTTACCGGTATTAAATTAATATTATCGTAATTTATGTTATTATTATAAACGTTGTTAAATATTAGTAATTATCGTAAATAGCGATTTAATTACGATATAAATAAACCGAATATTCGTAGCATTATATAAGGAACTGTAAAGGTACTTTATAAACGACGAAAAGTTATTAATAACAACTCCGGTATATTCGGTATTCTGGATACCGTCCGTAAATAATTAATAAACGTTAAATCGTTAACCGATCTTATAATACGTTCCGTTTTTAACGGGTTTAAAGCCGATAAAAAACGGGATAAAAAATCCGGATTCCGAAAATATTTGTACCGGGTATAATATTTACTGGTTAACGTAGTAATTAATTACGAAAAACTGGAAAAGGATTAAAAATAACTGGAAATAACGTTACGTCCGTTAAAACGTTATCTTTAAGCTGTTTATTAAATTAACCTTCGTTAACTAAAGTATTTTATTAATTATAAAAATTAATAACTTATTAATAAGCGTATTTAAATATCTACGTATTTAATATCTAACCGTTAACAAGATTAACATTAATAACCGTACTTTAAAACCTTGTCGTTCGACGTCGGCTTTAGTTTTAATAGTTTGTAATATTAAAGTTATAAACGATACTAAAATTAAAAATTCGTTTAACTTAATAAACAGGTAATTTAACAATAACGGGATTATCGGGAAATCTTTTAAGGAATATAATAACCTTCCGGATATTCTTAACGTAAATAAAATTGTCGGGGAAATTTTGAACAGGGCTAGTTATTTAGATAATAAAGCTATTAACGAAGTATAAATATAATATATAATAACAGCCAGAATAACGTAAAAA
This sequence comes from Monosporascus sp. CRB-8-3, assembly GCA_004155055.1. Lineage (NCBI taxonomy): Eukaryota > Fungi > Ascomycota > Sordariomycetes > Xylariales > Monosporascus > Monosporascus sp. CRB-8-3. The sequence continues at coordinate 29,038 of QJNZ01000843.1, forward strand.
ATACGTAAAGATAATAAAAAAAATACGTAATAAAAATTAATAGCGTTACAAATCTTTAATAAAAAAAGGATAATTTTAATAATCCTTAACGAATAAGATAAAAATAGCTCGGTCGGGGCTAGCTAATTAGTTAACGTTAGTAAACGACAAGGGCAACGATGTGAAAAACTTTTTTTTGATAAAAAATTAATGGATTGTATTGTATTAGATAGTTTTTCGATAGAAAAAACCGAAGATACTATTATTTAATAAGCTTCTTAAATGAAGTTAATCGTGTTAATATATTGATTTGGTTTAAGGCTAGCTGGTAATCTGTCCTGTAGATATATATATACTTACTTATTTAATAATAAGCTAGATACGGCTTACCAAAATATATATTTAACTTTTTATAACCTTACGGCGGTAATAATAAATTACGTCTATATATCCGATTTCGTAACTTAAAGATTTTATATATCTTTATATCGAAACTTTTATAATTAAGGTAACGTATATTTTAAATCATTAATTTCCTTAAATTTTTACAACTTACCGACCAATTATTAATTATATTAATAAAATAAATTAATTATCCTACGTTAAATAAAAGGTAAAGTGCCATTGAGGTATCTAGCTATATACATACATCCTACGTTAAATACAACTTCTTATATTTTATAATCGTACCGATAATTATTTTTTCGATATAAAACGTATAGGAAATTTACGTTTACAACTCGTACAATACTTTCATTTTTACCGTTACCCTAGGTTAAATAATATAATAAAAGCTTAAAATTATTTTTATTATTTTCGTCGGTATAATAATCGTAATAATTATTAAAGCAAACGTTAGTAAAAATAATAATCTAGGGGATAAAAATAATTCGAATATAACTATCGTATAAAAGTAATTAATTTTATACAAATAGGCTTATTCTTTCCTATTCCGTATATTTCGTACGCTTATATTATTTTAAAACCACCTTTTTTATTTAACCGGTAATTAAATTATTCCGCTTAAATTTTCGTTTTCTTTTTATATTTATATATTTAGGTAACTTAGGCCCTAATTAGGTAATTTTACCTATAATAATAACTTCTATAACTTTTTTTCTATAATATACAAAAAAATATTTTTTAAATTTTTAATATTATCTAAAAAAATAACCTTTTCGTTAAATTATACATCTCGAATAATAATAACCTTATTAATTCCCGGGTTCCAGATTTCGTAAATATTCGTAAATTAATAACCGAGTAAAACATTAATTTATATTTTAAAATTTAACTTTTGAATTTTTTTTTATAACGATAATTATCATAACGTAAATTATATAACCATATATTCGTAAATAAATTTATTAAAATTTCCGATTAAATATTACAATACCGTCTTTATACGCTAAATAAATATAATAAACCTTATATAAACTTTGCCAAAAAAATACGTATTTAAAAATACGGTTATATAAATACATTGTTATTTTAAAAATATATAGAATTAAAATCGAAAATAACTTAACGCTACTTTATATTATAATCGCTTTTTCCTTAATTATACCTCTTAAACGCTTTACACCCCCGTTCTAAACCTAGGTATACGGTATTAAAAACTTAAATCTAATATTTAAAAAAATTATAACATATTTTAAAGTTAATAATTTTTTAAAATCTTGTTATCGTATTTAATTATTTATAAAAAAAACTTTATCTTAATTTTTTAAAACTTTTAAAAAATACTTAAACGTTATAATTAATATATTTTACTTTCGGTTCTTAAAGTAAATGTTCCAGATAAAACCTAAAAATTTATCGGTAACGAATATAACGTATTTATATTTTTCCGGGTTTTTTTTAAAAAAATTTATAAAATTAATAATAATTCGTTATTTTAATCGAGAAATTCCTTCCTTTGGCTTTCGGCGTATTTATTTTTTAACTTTCGCTTTACTATATAATTAACATTTAATTATTATAAAACCTTTTAAACGTATTTTCGTTATATAAGATTATAACTAAATAATTACTTCGGGCCTAAAATATCTTAATCTTAGGTATTAAATTATACCGTTACTAATTCGTAATAATCTTACTATATATAAATTAACGTTTCGTTTATAAAATACGAAAGTTATATAAATAACTATCGCGTTAATATTTTTAATAACAAATTAATTTAATTTATCTATTAATATAACAATTATTTAATTATACTTATTTCGAATAAAATTATTAATTTCTCTGTTATCCTATTAATATTCCTTTTTCGGAATTGTCGAAAAAATATTAAGTTATATACGAAATCCTTATAGTAAGCCATATTATATAAATGTAACGCTTTTAGGCCTTTAAAGCTTTAAAATTATATATTTATTTTTCCGTATCTTTTAATCGGAACAAAATTATTCCCTATATATACTCCGTTACCTTAAATCGTTATCTTATAATTCAGAAATTTACTAATAAAGTTAAAAATATATATCGTAAATCCTAAGTCCAAAATAAACGAATTCCTTAAGAAATAAAACGTAATATTTACCGTATTACGTTAATTAAAAATTAAAAAATATGCTAAAATTAGTTTTATTCTCTTTAAAAATTAATTTATTTCCTAAATATTTATCTTTTTTATAATTTTCGATAAATAATTAATTTTTTCCTTTAAAAATTAATTAGAAATAATTCGGTTCTGGATTAATATTAAAATTGCCTTATTAAACTTAAACTTTATTAAAACTTTATTAAAAAACGTATAATAATATTAAGATAACGTATACGAAAAATTTAAATACGTTTTATACTAAATCCCTTATACGTTTAACTGTTAACGTTTTCGCTTATTACTATTATTATTTCGGCCCGCTTAAAAACCTTTATAACCGCCTTGTTTCGATTTACGTTTTAAAATCCTTTCTTATAACTAAAAGTTATCCTTAGTCTTCTTTTAATTAAAATCGTCCTAATTAAAAAAATCCGCGGATATCTCGTAAAATGTCGGAAACGTTATCTTAATATTTTTCGATATAGGTTATAAATAAGTTATAATCTAATAATTTAAGAAATTAGTTACCATTTTTTAATAACTAATCGTATTATTATTATTTTTCAATTTCTTTATTATTTAAAATATAATTATCTAAGTCCTTATAATAAAAGCCAATGTTATATATAAATCGTTAACTTATACAACCGTTATTTTTGTTTCCGGGATTCTATATCGCTATTCTTAAACTATAATCTTTTATTACCTTACGATTTATTCGTTTAATTTCCTTATTAACTTCAAGGTTTGCTTTAACCTTTCGTAGTACTTTCGTTAAATATTAATTAAAAACTTACTATCGTATACCTTACCGGATTTAATTAATTTAACGTATTATTCCCGTAATTATTTTTTAAAAAGAAATTTATTTTTTTAATTATTGGAAATATTAACTTTAAAAATTATTTAATAAAGTTATTATTACTTTTTCAGAAAATCTCGTATTTACGATCTTTATAAATATATGCCGTAAAATTCTAATTATAAATTTATCTACTTTCGGTTATTATTTTTAAAAAATTCGTTAAATAACTAATATAATCGATTTTTTAACGGTTTCTCCGGAAAATATAAATATTATTAAAAAAACCGCTTAAGGTATTATTTCGTATCGTATAACGAATTTATCTTTTTAAATACGAAATTATATCGGGTTCTATTAATTTAATAAATTACGGAAATAATTAATTAAATCCGATATAATCCTATATATCAAAAACGTACGTTTTAACCTGGAATTTACCCTTAAAACAGTTCTAATCCTTAAGTCCGTTATAAATAACGAAAGACGATACCGTTATTATTGTAATTAATAAACTATACGAATAATTATTACTAATATATAATTTATATCGTCTTAATAACAGCTAATTAATTAATAATAACGCGAATTAAACGAATAAAACTTTTAATTATTAAATATAAGGAATATTAGTTATATTATTATATTAGGCTAAGTTGCGTATATTTCTCGTATACGTACAGCTTTTGTATAGCCTAGTAACGGAACATATATCTTCCGATTAAAAGGAGCCTTTCCGTATATGGTATGCGTTTAGCACTCCCTGCTAGCTAACAGCATTATATAGACCATCGCTAACCTACTTAATAATATAGCTAGAAACAGCTATAACAGCTGTAACAGCTATACAGCTCTAACCCTAGTTTAGTATATAATATCTAATACGTAATAATTTTTTATTATTAAAACTAAGTATATTTTAAATACTTATATTATATACCTATTTTATATTTTTATATATAAATATTTTAATATTTAAAATACTTTTATATATTTTTAATTTTATATATAGCTAGTTAGATATATTAATATTACTTTATCGTGCATATATTGCTAATTTATTTAAATATTAATATCTTTAATTTTACGACTTTTTTCTTATTAAAAAAATTATATCGTAACGCTATACGTAAAATTATTTATTTTTAAAACATAGTATAGGCAAATTGTGTTACATTCTTAAGGCTGTAATGCTGACCTAGGTTTCTCATTTCCAACTAGGGGGGAGAGCAGCTAGATATAGCCTTAGCTCCTTTATCCTTGCAATCCTAGGGCCACAAATTAAAGCCCTTTTAATCCTTTCAACCTCCAACAATAAATTACCATATCTGCCGATACGCTCTCATGGCCCTAAGGTTGCCATGAAGCCATCCAAACCTCGCCGTTGCTTTAAAAGCCATCAAAAAGTCTTTCCATCCATCTTATACAAATCCTATAGCCCTTCCGGGATAAAGCTAGTTTCGTATTCTCTATTACGTTTCTGTTTCTTCGGGTAATCCTTCGCCATATGGCCGTATTCACTATATATAAAGCAAAGTGGCTGGCCTTCCTTATTTTATAAAGGCTTGTTCCATCGGTTCTGCTTTGCGTTATAGCTATTACCACTTCCTTTTTTCGAATCCTTTTCCTTCCCTCGAAATTCGGTAACAAAGTCGTTATACACTTGATTCACCGTTATAGCTAGGTGCTAACGAAGCATTTTTCTTATTCGGCCTTTCCAAATATCGCCGTTATGGTCCTTATCCCGAATCGAATTAATAAACATAGTAACCTGTTATTTAACGTTAACAGGTATATCGACTTCGTTATACCGCTATACCAGGTTTTTAAAATCGACCATATAATCTAACGCTAACTACTTCTTATCTTATTTAACGAATTAAAGCTAAATCTAAAAATCCATTTTTTAATCGATTTCTTTTGCTTTATATAAACGTTTTAATACCTTAATTATTTCCGTTCCTTTTATAAATCCAGTAACGATTATTATAAAAGTTTCTTTAACGTTAATAATAATTGCGGCGGTTAATTTAACTTTATTAATATAAATAAATTTCGCCGAATTACCGTTACAATATTTAACCGTTATTAAGACTACCTAAACAACTATTTTTTATATTTTTTAATTATTACCGCCCTGTAGCCGATTTTCTTCGTTAAATTTAAAGTTAAAATCCGTCCAATTTAGGTATGTATTCTTTTTTTTTTTCGTTCGACAACGTAACGAACGCCTTTATCAATTGTTCCATATCAAAGCCTTCCGGCTGACCTACGTCTTTTCCAAACGTTATTCCTTTTTCCAGTCGCCATCTTAGCTTTTCCTGGTCCTTTTAATAATTCTTTCTCGAGCTTTCTTTCGAATCCTCTCGGATATCACCGCGTTAACGAACCTCTCTTATTTTTAATCGATAACGGCCATTACGTATACAAACGCTTTAATCTTATTCGAAACGATTAAAGGGATTTCAAAACCTTTTCCAAAATCGAACCTTTGCAGTTTCCTTATTTCAAAGCGCCCTTACGCCGAGCCTGCCGTTTTTCTATCCTAGCCTTTTGTACCAAAGCGGAACGGTACCTCGAATATAATACAAAATAGATCAGGATGTTAATAGACAAAACCAGAAGATGCTACCATATGGGCAAGTTGTATTGCATTCTTCAGGCTGTGGTTCTAGTGTATCCTATCCTTTCCAACTAGGGGGGAGAGCAGCTAGATATAGCCTCAGCTCCTTTGTCCTTGCAATCCTAGGGCCACAAATCAAAGCCCTTTTGATCCTTTTAACCTCCAACAATAAATCACCATATCTGCCGACACATAGTTTAATATAAATTTTATATATTAAAATTTTATTATAAGGCTGTAAAATTATCTTTAAAAATAACAATATTATAGTAAAATAATATTAATTAATAAGTTGAAATATTTTAATATATACTTAAATAAAAAATATTATAGAAAATATTTTTCATTATTAATAATAAATTTTTTTATATTTTTTTTAAAGCTTAAAAATATATAATTTAATAAAATCGTTATAAAATCTATAAAAAATTATAATATTAAAAACATTATTCTCTAATATAAATATCGGTTATTTCGAATAAAATTTAAAATATTAAAATGGTTAAATTATTATTAAATACGTAAATAAAATATTTATAAACTTATTAAGTATTAAATCGATTAAAATATAAAGTTATTATATATTCTAATATTATAAAAATTAATAATTATATTAAAAAAAGTATTATTACGTTGTTATATACTATTTAAATATATAGGTTGCTTAATTTATATATGTTTTATCTATTCGTTACTAGGGTCATTTATTAGGTGGGTCCGAGATTAGCGGGGTTAGCTGTAGGAACAGTATGACAATTTTTAAGCCATCTTATTTCGGCTATATTTTATTTTTCCTAAATAAATTATCAGCTGCCAGCTTTCTGGTAACCTGTATAAAACCTGCTCTAAAACTCATATATTAAACGCTAACGTTTTAAGTGCGATTTTTAATTAATTATTATTATTAATATATTTTGTTACTCTTTACATTTACCTACAACCTGGCGTATACTAATAATAACAAAAATACCCTCCCGCTACGCTTATAAGCTCCCTTTTTAAGGTACGTATTCCTGTTATAACGTTAACTGGATATAAAGGATTAATAGGTAATACGCGTTACGAAGCGGTAACGCGTTAACGAAATCCGAAACGGAGCTTTTAACGTTAATTTCTATGATATTAACGATATTTTAAAAGAAGTTAAAGTTTAAAAAGGTTAAGAAAGTTAAAAAGGTTAAAAAAGTTAAGAATTAATTAACTTAATAGAAAATTAATTAATTTCTTTATATATTGTAATAATATATTGTATTTTATATAATATTAAAGTACCGCCAATATATTGTTGTAATATTAATATTAATTAAAAACGTTACAAAACATATACAAAATCAAGTATATTAGGTAGGTAAAGGAATATAAGGGGTATGAGTGGGTTACTTACAGGTTACTAGGAAACTGGCAGCTAACAACTTATTTAGGAAAAATAAAATATAGCCGAAATAGGATGGCTCCAATTTTTTTGTCAACCGCCTTGGTGCCCCTCCAAACTTCCAACCTCCAGACTACAGTACATCTGTGACTCAAACTTTTTTTACCTCTCCCTCCGATCCAGCCCGCCACGCCCTGCGTATTTCTATCCTTATATCTTTCTCTCCCTCTTCATCTTGTTCGGAGATACTCTCTGTTGGAATTGGAAAAGCAACTCGCCCTGTTTTCTCGCCTTCCTCGCTCCTTTCATTGTTCACACTAGAAACCCACCCCGCACCAACTGGCCCGTTCCCAAACATAGACCGACGTCCCGCCGCCAAGATGCCGATGTAGGTTGCTTGAGCCGCCGGCGAACGCTGCTCTGTTCAATCGAGCATTTTGACACGTGCAGGGCTAACCTTCTCGATTCTCCTCTGCAGCCTCAAGGAACCGTGGAAGAAGTACAAGCCGTTCAAGGTGAGCTTCGTGCCTCTATGCTCTCAGCTCTTATCTTTGAACTAACTTGGCTAGCCGCTGCATTTGCCGAGCCGACAGTGGCCAGACAAGGTCATCGACAAAGCCCCTCGCTGGCTGTCGTATGTTCCCCAATCTACACTTTCAGCGCATGAGGCGTTGCTAACATCCTCGAAGCTCTTGCCTCCGCGATGGCAACCAGAGTCTGCCCGATCCAATGGTATGTTTCTTCATGCCCGCTCAGGCCCCTTGACATTCTTGCGTGAGCTAGCATACCTGCGTCCCGGAACTGACATGGGCCGGTCAACAAACAGAATGGCGAGGAGAAGTGGCGCTACTTCAGGATGCTGTGCGACCTTGGTTACAAGGAGATTGAGGTCTCTTTCCCTTCTGCGTCCCAGACCGACTATGACTTCACCCGCCGCTTGATCGAAACCCCGGGAGCCGTGCCGGACGACGTATTCTTACAGGTCCTTTCACCCTGCCGCCCCGATCTCATCCGGAAGACTGTGGAGTCGGTCCGTGGGGCGAAAAACGCCATTATCCATATCTATCTCGCTACGAGCGAGTGCTTCCGGCAAGTCGTCTTCGGCTATTCGGAAGAGCAGACCCTGGAGCTCGCCGTCGAATGCACTAAGCTGGTCAGGTCCCTGACCAAGGACAACCCCGAAGCTTCTGGAACTCGATGGCAGTTTGAATTCTCGCCGGAGTGTTTCTCTGACACAGATCCCGATTATGCCCTGAGGGTATGCCGCGCGGTAAAAGCTGCGTGGGGCCCTAATGGAGAAACCGGGGACCAAGTTATTCTCAACTTGCCCGCTACGGTCGAGCTGTCAACACCCAACGTATATGCGGACTTGATAGAATACTTTTGTAACAACATCGGGGACAGGGAGAACGTGTGCGTGTCTCTGGCAAGTTATACCCTTCCCGTATCTCATGTCTGTATCATAACCATGTTAACGATTTTCGGCAGCATCCTCACAACGATCGTGGAACTAGTTAGTATATCCAATTCTGGCGCCATGGTGCGGCCACTGACGTGGTACAGGTATTGCAGCAGCAGAACTGGGCCAGATGGCGGGAGCTGACCGTGTAGAGGGCTGTCTGTTTGGGTTCGTATCCTTCCTTGTCTTTGTGATTCATAAGACGATACTAAACCTTCCACAGCAACGGGGAGAGAACGGGCAATGTTGACCTCGTCACCTTGGCTCTGAACCTTTACACACAGGGTGTGAGCCCCCAAGTTGATTTCTCCGATCTGAACTCAGTCATCGAGATGGTCGAATCCTGCACCAAGATTCCCGTCCACCCGCGTGCTCCCTACGGCGGTAGTCTCGTATGTGCAGCCTTCTCGGGCAGCCATCAAGATGCAATCAAGAAAGGATTCCAGAACCGTCAGCGCCAAGGCCTGTCCAACGAGGACCCATGGCACGGGATGCCCTACCTGCCACTGGATCCCCAAGATATCGGTCGCAATTACGAGGCTATCATTCGCGTTAACTCGCAGTCTGGAAAGGGGGGAAGTGCCTTTATTTTGCATTCGAAGCTGCAGCTCGATCTCCCTCGCGGCCTCCAGGTCGCCTTCTCCAACGTTGTCCAGCGCCGCGCCGAGGAGCTTGGACGCGAGCTGCTAGCTAAGGAGATTACCCAGCTCTTCGAGACAACTTATTTCCTCCGCGAGAACCCCCACTTTAGCCTTGTTGACTATAGTATCACCCCTGACCGCTCACACTCTCCTATACCCGTAGCGCCAGGCAAAACCCAGGATACGAAAGACCTGATTCGTATCTTTGAGGGCGTTATCCTCGTGGAGGGTAAAGAGTTTAAACTGCGTGGTCGGGGTAATGGACCAATCTCTAGCATGGTAGCTGCGCTCAAGGGAATCAATATTGACCTTGACGTTCACGACTATAAGGAGCATGCCATCGGCGAGGGTCGAGGTGTAAAGGCGGCCTCATATATCGAGTGCAAGCCTACAGGCACCAAGCAGACAGTATGGGGCGTCGGTATCCACGAGGACGTGGTACAGAGCTCGCTCATCGCGCTGCTGAGCGCGGCGAGCAATGTAAGTCCTATCTGCACAGATGGTAAAAGGGAGGGAAGGGAGTAAGGACTTGATGGCTAACGACGACGCTCCTTGACTTGCAGTTCATCACAAGCCGACCCACCAGCCCTACCCTGAAGCCTGTTGCGACCGCTGCTCCTCAAGAGACGCCCAGTGTCATCTCCGTTCTGGAGGAGAAGGCAAACGGTATGTAAGAGAAGAGAGCGAAAATCAAAGCAGAAGAGAGGCACCCGCCTCTTGCTTTGTCTCACACGTTCAAAACCTTTTTCTACGTCGCATTTTGCAAACGAACTGGCATGGAGGGAATCTTTTCCATCTCAGGGAATGGATAAAAAAATTGGAAACAACCTGCTTAGTGAGTTGAACCACAGTTTCGAGAGGAGCTTGAAAAGGTAGATGTTGGCTATGTGCGTTGGCCAGGGCAGAAACAGGAGATGCTTTCGGGGGGGGGGGGGGGGGGGGGGGGGGGGGGGGGGGGGGCGGGGGGGGGGGGGGGGGGGGGGGGGGGGGGGGGGGGGGGGGGG